>KN484708.1:4835-19766 GCA_000787095.1 Periophthalmodon schlosseri
CTATACACACAACACACTCTATACACACAACACACTCAGTATACACACACAAGACACTACACACAAAACACACTCACTATGCACACAACACACTCTATACACACAACACTCAGTATACACACACAACACTCAGTATACACACACAACACTCAGTATACACACACAACACTCAGTATACACACACAACACTCAGTATACACACACAACACTCAGTATACACACACAACACTCAGTATACACACACAACACTCAGTATACACACAACACACTCAATATACACACACAACACACTATACACACACAACACACTCTCTATACACACACAACACACTCTCTATACACACACAACGCACACACTATACACACGCAACGCACACACTATACACACGCAACGCACACACTATACACACGCAACGCACTCACTATGCACACGCAACGCACTCAGTATACACACGCAACGCACTCAGTATACACACACACAACACTCAGTATACACACACACAACACTCAGTATACACACACACAACACTCAGTATACACACACAACACACTATACACACAACACACTCAATATACACACACAACACACTCAATATACACACACAACACACTCAATATACACACACAACACACTATACACACACAACACACTATACACACACAACACACTATACACACACAACACACTATACACACACAACACACTATACACACACAACACACTATACACACACAACACACTCTCTATACACACACAACACTATACACACAACACACTCACTATACACACACAAGACACTATACACACGCAACACATTCTCTATACACACAGCACACTCACTATACACACACACAACACACTTTTGAAAATGCCGCCAATGTTGAGAGCTCTTGTATATGACCAGCTGTGTGTTCCACGTCTCTCCTGCTCTATAAGCAAAAGAGAGTTGTCCAAAAGCACTTTTCCTACGGACCGGTCACCTCTAGAACCCGCTCTAAATGCCACAGGGCGGTCACCTCTAGGACCCGCTCTAAATGCCAGAGGGCGGTCACCTCTAGAACCTGCTCTAAATGCCACAGGGCGGTCACCTCTAGAACCTGCTCTAAACAGCACAGAGCGGTCACGGACACAGAGCGGTCACCTCTAGAACCTGCTCTAAACGGCACAGGGCGGTCATCGGCACAGAGCGGTCATCTCTAGAACCCACTCTAAATAGCACAGAGCGGTCACCTCTAGAACCTGCTCTAAACGTCACAGAGCGGTCATCGGCATAGAGCGGTCACCTCTAGGCACAGAGTGGTCACCTCTAGAACCTGCTCTAAACGGCACAGAGCGGTCACTTCTGGAACCTGCTCTTGTCCAGTTTGAATGTAATTTCTTTTCACAAACTCTTTTAGAGGAGGTGGAGCCACATTGTTAAAACTTTGAATACCAAAATTAAATCTTCGTATTTGATTGTGTTGTCCCAATTAAGAAATTTGTATTTGTCGAGTATTGTACAGTAATGATAATTAGAGGGCTTTTTGTCTAATACTTTAAGTGCTTTTTTTCTAAATAGTTTGAGCTCATTTAAGAGGAGTTTTGTTTGTCAGAGTCCAACTCGGGGCCTTTCCTTCTAGGTTCAGATTCCCTGTTGTAGTGTTTTTTTAGCTCTCTTAGATCTATTGAAGGCCCATTTTGGATATCCACAGGCTGAGAGGGCTTTCTCCACGTGTTGTTCTTCCTTCACTTTTCCCTCTGTGTTTGTGGGCACCACTTGAGCTCTGTGTTGTAGAGTATGGATAACTCCGTGTTTGTGCTGCAGTGGATGATGTGAATCAAACAGATATTAGTCAGTGTGTGTGGGTTTCCTGAAGACTTCTACCTGGAGTTGATGGTGCTCTCCTGTAGTTACTGCACAATCTAAGAAGGCCAGTTTGTTCTCCTTGGCCTCTTCCCGTGTGAACTTGATGTTTGGATCCACAGCATTTATATGTGCAGTAAAGAGTTTCAGATCTTGAATTTTGATTTTAGTCCAGTTGTCCAGTTGTTATCCACGTATCGATACCAATGCGTGGGTGGAGTGCCTGGAGGCCAATGCATCCTGTTCAAATTGTTCCATAATAAGTTAGCTATAATAGAAGAGACCGGTGAGCCTATGGCACAGCCGTGGATTTGCCTGTAGAAGTTTCCTCTAAACTGTAAATATGTGGTATTTAAACAAATTTCCAGCAGTTTGCAGATTTGGTCAGGTGACATTTCTCTCTTTTAGATTTAAACAATTTCCAGCAGTTTGCAGATTTGGTCAGGTGACATTTCTCTCTTTTAGCTTAGCATCCTGCAGTAGCCTCCTCTTTGCTGCCTCCACCGCTACTGATGTGGGGATTAGTGTAAAGAGAGGTCACAGCAAATGAAACCATGGTCTCATCTGAATCAAATTGGAGATGCCTGACTTTGCTTACAAATTCAGCTGTGTTCTCAATATGGTGCTCCGTGTTGCCAACCAGAGGAGTTAAGATGGTCTTCAGATGTTTGGCCACATTGCATGTGATGGAGTCTGTGCTACATACAATGGGTCTGAGGGGTACTCCTTCTTTGTGGATTTTTGGGAGGCCATAGATGCAAGGAATGGAGTCACCAGGATAGTGTCTATAATACAGCTGTCTATCAATGACTTCTTCCATCTCCAGCTTCTGTAAGCAGTCTATGATTTTCTTCTTGTACCCACTCGTAGGGTCTCGTTTCGGCAATTCATAGGTGGTGGTGTCACTGAGGATGCTGTTTACCTTAGCCTCGTAATCAGCTGAGTTCAGGATCACGGAGCATCTGCCTTTCTAAAGTAAAAAATAAATAGTCCCACTTAAGCCTATCGAATGCTTTTTCAGCATCCATAGGAATAAGACGTTGTTTTGTGGTTAGGGGTGTAAATAATGTTAAAAGCCGACAAATGTTGAAAAAAGAGTGACGATTCTTAACAAAACCAGTCTGGTCAGGCGAGATTATAGAAGGGAGAACTTTTTCGAGTCTACCAGCCAGAAGCTTGGTCAAAATTTTAACATCCGTATTTAATAAAAATATACGTCTATAAGAAGCGCAGTTAAGATGGTCTTTATCTTTTTTAAGCAGCAAGGAGATGCAGTCTTGGTAACAAGAAGGAGGAAGTACCCCCGAGCTAAGTGACTCAGTAAAAACAGCACACAGAAAAGGGTAAAGGTCATCAGAAAACTTTTTGAAAAAATCAGTGGAAAACCCATCAGACTGCATAGACGATATTGCCAATTTAATTTCCTCCTTTGTAATGGAAGATTCTAGAATTTGTCTTGTGTCTGGGGAAAGCGAAGGCATGTCAATAGAGTTGAAAAAACGTTTCATGTCATCAGAGTTTACTGTACATCCTGACGAGTATAAATTAGAGTAAAATGACTTAAATGTATCATTAACTACCTTTGGATCAGATGTAACCTCCCCATTATCAGTCCTAATTCCAGTTATGATTTGCCTTGCTCTAATCCCGCGGAGCTGATTGGCTAAAAGTTTACCAGTTTTTTCACCATGTTCATAAAATTCACTCCTATTTATGATCAAACAACCCTCAACCTAGCGGGTAGAAAGAAGATTGAACTTAGTCTTCAAATGTTCTTTAGATGGTGATTGTGCTTACAGCCTGTCAATGTTTAAAATTTGGACCGAAATGTCCTTCTGTTCCTGCCTCGCAGATTTCCGTTTAAAAGCTGCAAACGAAATAATTTGTCCCCTAAGAAATGCTTTCATTGCCTCCCATACTGTGCTGTCTGGCATACCTGGTGTCCTGTTTTCAGTCAAAAAGGTTTTGATTTTGGAACATCTACACCAAATTGTTCATCAGTAAGCAACAATGGATCTAGTCTCCAGTGCTTCTTGCAAAATCACCGTCCTGGAAAGTCAGTTTAATTACAAGGGGGATATGGTCAGAAACAGTAATGGTTTCATAATTGCAAGAAGTAAGATTAGGAAGTAATAGACTATCACTAAAAAATAATCTATCCTAGTGTACGTATGGTGTACATGAGAAAAGAAAGAGTAGTCTTTGCCAGTGGGGTAAAAAAAGTGCCAAGTGTCTGTGAGGCTATAATCTTCAAGAAAAGATTTCACATAAGTTGCAGATTTGTTAAGAGGTGCAGGTTTAGAGGATGAACAGTGTAATATTGCATTGCTGTTTTAAATCAGAAAAATGGGAGAACAGATTATGAAAAAACCTCATCAAAATTGGGCACATAAAGATAAGTTAAGGTCACCAGTTTATTGCAGAGCTTGACAGACACAATAAGAAAATGCCCATTTTTATCAACTCTAACATTTGAAGGTATAAATGGAATATTTCAATCAATGAGAATAGCAGCGTCCCTGGGCTTTGTCTTTAAAATTTGAATAAAAAAAATGTCCCGGCTAGCATTTTCCTAAGCGTGAATAATCTGAATCCTGCAGGTGAGTCCCTTGAAAAAAAATCACTCCAGCTTTAAGTTGTTTTAAACATGACAAGACTCCTTCGTTTCACTGGATGGTTCAGCCCTTTAACATTCCAACTAACCAAAGTAAGATTATTGTTCATTTAAAAATCGTTCATGTTTAGTAAATGTAGCCCAAAGGGGGAAAGGGGTAGGGAGGGGGGAAGATGAAGGGGGATGGGAAAAACAAAAACAAAGACAATAAACAAAAAAAAAAGAAAAAAACGTAATCCCTACAAAACAATAGGTTGCATAGAACAGCAACTGCTTAAACTCCTGTTCTCTCCTTATACCAAGAAAAAGCTTCCATGCTACTAGCTTGATCCCGCAAAATAAACCTTGTAATCTTACCCTAAACCAGATAAGGGGCAAATCAGCCAACAGACAAACAAAATAAAATAATTAAAAAAAAACAAGCATGTACCTTACATTGAACAGTCCAGGAACACAGTACTATTGTGTCAGAAGAACTCTAAACCAGATGTTTCATTTGGCAGTCAATCCCAGTGTACTCACAAGGGCCAGAATGTCAATGTCAAATATCAACTTCAAGGCAAAGCGCACTAGTTACCCTCTGTTCCGGAGGCAACTCACTTCCTTCGAAACACAGACACCAACCACCATCTTTCGCCTTCAGGGACAGTGATCCAGAGCCTCGCAGGAAAGAGAAGAGATGGGCAAAATCCTTTTTCATAAAGTTCAGCCATGATGTCCTTGTACTCGGTTCATTGTTTCATGACATCAGCATTATAATCCTCATTGAATCGTAGTTTGTGACTGCGGTATTCCAAAGTCCCACGTTGCCATGCTTCCCTCATCATATGTCCTTGGTCTGGAAACGGTGAAAGCGAATGATAATGACGTGCGGCCGCCCGTTGGGATCAGGTGTGGAGTCGCGGTGTGATCTATCCAGCTCTGGGGGAGAAGTCAGTATCTGGGCGCCATAAACTTCCACAAGAAGCTGGGAGAAGAAAACGGTCGGCTGCGGACCCTCCAATGACTCCAGTAGGCCCGGAATGCAAATACTTTGAAATCCAAACTTTCTGATCTAGAGGGAAGAAGCAGGAGGCAGCTACTTTTTTTCCTTCTGTAGTGACTCGCAAATATCTTCAGGCTCCACTAAGCGCTGATTCACGTCCTCTGCATTTTCCTCACAGTCACTGATGCGTTTCCCCTGGCCCATAACATCGGCTTGAATCTAGTCTAACTTGTCGTTAAGCACACTAAATGAGGCCTTAAAGTCAGCGGCTATAGCTGTTCTGTGCTGCTTGAGCAAGCCCTTCAAGCTAGAGCTAGCACTGTCAGTTGAGCTAGCACTAGCAGCCGCAGACAAACTCTGCTGCTGTGTCTTTTTCGGCTTGTTTGCTTGCTTTAGGCATATTTCAAACGCCAAACAGCTGCCACATTGTCAGAAGGCCCAAAACGATAGTGCACGGTTAGTCAAGTAGAGTTTTGTAGGTAAAACTGAAAAAGTACTGCGAGAGCTAGCGGCCAACACACCAACTCCATTGCGTGCTACCCTGGAAGTCGCAGCTGTTTGTTTTTAGAGTGAACATACAAAGCGCTAGCTTGCATCTGACAGAATACATTAGATGGACAAATTTGGGACAAGTCATTAATGTACATTACAAGTCATTAATGTACATTACAAGTCATTAATGTACAGTATCAAGCCTTGCGGCACACCATGGTCATTTTGAGATGTTGGGGATTTCTCATTATGCACACACACACTGTTTTCGCAAACGCAGATAAGACTGTAGCCAGTTTAAAGTTATTTTTGATATATTGAAATGAGTGAGCACTGTAATAGCGTGTGATGGTTCACAGTGTCAAACGCCTTTGTTAAGTCAACAAAACCGCCAGCTAGTGCTGGGCGATATGGAAAAAATCGTATATCACGATATGGATTATTTTATATCACGATAAGGATATATATCACAATAAAGTATGTTTTCAGTTATTCTCTGAAAAGTTTGACAAAAATTTCATTGCTTACTTTTCTCCAACTTTATTTTGAAGTGACATTTAACTGAACTGTCACAAATGAGAAACATACATTTTAGTGCAGCAATATAAATGTATCAAATGAAAACAGCTCTGGCGGGCATGACGTACCACGGATCAAGGACTTTGACGAGGCCCTTCTCAACTACATACACAGGAGCCGTGCCTTTACAAATGTAACACAAGATGGCACATGTGATTTGTTTATGGCACTGGGACGTTTTCTCATACGGTGTGCCTTGTGCCAAAGACTGCTTTATCTTCGGCTGGCTATGGTTTTTCTTTTCACAACTTGCCCCCACTGTTCCACAACTTGGTTTAGCTGGTATTTTTTGGATTCTTATGTATTCTTTTTCGTGGACCTTCTTTAGGTGATAGAAGAGGTTTGTTGCGTTGGCATCGGTTGCGGGAATAGTCTTGTAGCATAGTTTGCATATGGCCGTCTTCTGCTCTGTGTCGGACCTCTTGAACCCAACATGTAACCAAATCACAGACGTGCCCCCTCTTTTCGGTAAAAGTTCTTCTTGGGCTGCCTGCGTAGCTGTCTCTGTCTGTTGCGACTCCGGGCATGAAACTTCAACCTGTTGCGCGTCCATCGTTCAGCGCTCATGAGTTAAGTAACAAAGCGTGTCGCAAAACCACAAGATGGAGTTTCTTTGCGAAAAATCTCTTTTATTCTTCTTTATTTTCACTTATATAAACTTAGAGTATGCACAGTGACAAGACAACACTAATACAATCGTTGCAGGCTATTAATGATATATTGCTGTAATAATTGATAAAATTAGGTTAGAAACGATAGGAGAGAAATGGCACGATAGACACTTTTCTATCGTCCCCACGATATGTATCATCATATCGCCCAGCACTACTGTAGCGGTGCTGTAATGGTGCTGTTGCTAGCCATGGCAGTAGCAGTAGCTAGATTTTTATTCACTTTAGAGGATCTTTTTCTATCACGAGAAAACATTGGGACATCAGAAAGTGTTCCAGCAGTTGATGAGCAGAAAAAACATGGTGTAATAGTAATTTAATAATTTAATAGCGTTTTTTTACGAAAAACTCAAAAAGAGCTTCCACTCAAGCCGCCATCTTGACCAGCCTCTCACATTCCAACATAGACATATATGTGGAACACCCCCAGAATGATGTCACTGCAGAGTCTCCATACACAGTGTTGTGTTGGTGAAGCTCTGAATGTGAGTGTCCAAACATGTCTCCGTACCTCCTCAAGCTCTCCCCTGTCTCCTCTCCTCCTCCTCTCTCCTCTAACTCCTCTCTTTTTCTCTCTCTCTCTCTCCTCTCCCACAGGCCTCACTCTTCTCCTCCTCTAACCCCCCCCTCTCTCTCTTCTCCTCCTCTCTCCTCTCCCCCCCCCTCCTCTCCCCCAGATCTCCCTCTCCTCTCTCCTCCTCTCTAACCCACACTCTCTCCCTCTCTCCTGCAGGCCTCCCTCTTCTCCTCCTTCGGGCCTCTGTCCCTCACTCCTCCTCTCTCTTCTCCTCCTCTCTAACCCCCTCTCTCACTCTCCCACAGGTCTCCCTCTCCTCCCTCTTCTCCTCCTTTGGGCCTCTGTACCTCCTCAAACTCTCTCCTGCGTCTCCTGGTTTCTTGTCGGCTCTGGTCAAGTTTTTCTCGTCTGGTCACGCATCTCAAGCTCAGAGAGAGACCGATGGAAAGGCACTGCTCCGGATGCCCTACCACAGCCAGATGCCCTCCCACGCTCAGGTGCCCTCCCACAGTCTGCTCCAGGACCGGCCGCTCAAGGTCAGATGCCCTCCCTCTGTGTCAGATTGTGTCAGATTCCCTCCCTGTGTGTCAGACTGTGTGAGATGCCTCCCCATGTGCCCTCCCCGTCCTGTTTTTTTCTCAGGTCCGTCTGAGCTCGAAGAAGACGCCTCACTTCCTGTCCCATAGCACGCCTCTAAGCCACGCCCACTGTCTGAATCTGGCCAATCACCTCCTGGGATTCAATGGCTGGACTTCTGACATTATCACTGTGAGACGCTCTCGTGTTTTAACCCTGTCAGTGCTGCCCCTGTCCGCTTGACCCTGTCCCAAACCAGTCCCTCCTCCCTCTTCCTAGCCTGTCAATACCCCCACTGTGAGGTCGCCTTTGGGGGTCCCCCTTTGGGGGTCCCCCTTTGGGGGTCCCCCTTTGGGGGTCCCCCTTTGGGGGTCCCCCTTTGGAGGTCCCCCTTTGGGGGTCCCCCTTTGGGGGTCCCCCTTTGGGGGTCCCCCTTTGGGGGTCCCCCTTTGGGGGTCCCCCTTTGGGGGTCCCCCTTTGGGGGTCCCCCTTTGGGGGTCCCCCTTTGGAGGTCCCCCTTTGGAGGTCCCCCTTTGGAGGTCTGTTCATCCCCACGTACAGCACTCCGCTTGAGTTCAGACTTCTTCTTGAGTTTAATGGGGGATGGTGTATTAGCACCACCACCAAACTGCATCATTTTACATGTGATCAGTGAGGTCAAGCCCTGGGGCCTAAACGTGGCTGCCCATTAAAGTCAATGGGCCGTGCTCAATGGCGCATGTCACTAGTTTAGCCTTTAGTGGCTAGGTATATCTGGTCCTGCCCATGGACCATGCGCAATTGAGCTACCCCCCATGAGCGACGAGAATAAGCGGAGCGGAGTGGCTGCAAAGGAGGCAAGGGAATAATAAATAAATTACAAATTATAAATGATAAATGTTTGTGTTCCAGGAGCTTCTGAACTCGTTCATGACAGTTGGGCTTGTTCACATCACTCACATGCTCGTTCATGTCGTACCATGTGACCGCTCTAACCAGAGCTTGAGCTTAGCTAGAGCAGACATAGAGCATAGCCGAGGCTAACGATTAAAATGAGTTTTTTTAAGACAACAGACGGATTTTCAGCTGAGAAAAAGTTTACAATCTGAAAATAGGTAAAAATTGCCACAAAATTCGACATTTGTGAAAGTTGTAGGTGCCCTGTCAGCCCCTGTCAGCCCCTATCAGCCCCTATCAGCCCCTATCAGCCCCTATCAGCCCCTGTCAGCCCCTGTCAGCCCCTGTCAGCCCCTGTCAGCCCCTCACAAGCAGTTTGTGATTACATTGCGCTCTATGAGAAAAATCCTTTCTCGGCAGGAGGGATTTTTTCTTTGTAGTACCAATGAGTGGCCACTAGTGCAACTCGAGACAGCTCTGAGCAGCAGGACCCTCTCCAGTTATTTGAACAGATCCATGAGTGAGGTCCTGGGCCTGTGTTTGTCACTGCTCAGTGTAAAAGACCCTTTGTGTCGGTGCCACAGCTGAAGGAGCTGGACCCAGACTTGGACCCGGACCAGAACCAGAACCAAGGCTCTGGGGGAGTGACTTTGAGGCTGGGCTGTTTACTGCAGCTGCACTTCCCCTTCCACCAGATCACCACCAGGGGCGCCACTGTTCTGCAGGACACTCTTACCTGCTCAGGTACAACCATAGACATAGATGTATATATAAATTGACATAGCTAACCTGCTAGCCGCTGCGTTCCAAACAGGAAATGCTCATGGGCACTTCGGCTCTCCTCCCCTCCTCTGTCTTCCTCTCTCTCTTCTCATCTCATTCTCTCTCCTCCTCTCATCCCTCTATCTTTGCAGACCCCGTGGAGATGTTGCGTTGCCGTGGCCGTCTGCAGAGAGCTGTGAGAGAGAAGGCTCTGGTTCAGGCGTTCTCCAACGTTCTGCTTGTTCTTCTCGGTTTGTGCTCCTCTAAACTCTTCTCATACCCCCGCTTTATAGGGCCCATATTACACAAACTGAAGTGCGATACCCTCGCTTTAAAGGGCCCGTATTACACAAACGACCCATATTACACAAACGACCCATATTACACAAACGACCCATATTACACAAACGACCCATATTACACAAACGACCCATATTACACAAACGGCCCATTTTACACAAACGGGCCCTAACTCACGTGAACCTTAAGCCATGTTCTAATGATTTTACCCCCTCAAAAACATACCTGGAGTCGTGTTTTGTTTCATTCACACATGTTTCAGTAACCCTTTATTATTAGTCTGCCTACATCTCCAAATCTTAAAATGCTCTGTTCCACCTTGTGATGTCATGAAGTGGTAGTTTTAAGATTATTCTTAGCTTCAAAGAACCACTTTTCAAAACTTAAAGTGAAAGTAAAAGTGAAACTCTAGAGCAGTCTTTCTCAAACTGTGGCGTGCGTAGAAGCTCCTGAGTGTTTTCAGAGTCTAATCACATCTTTGGTCCTTTGGGTCATTTCTGTTTAGTACTACAGTGGAAATGATGTAGTCCACTTTTAGACTTGGTTTAGACCTGGTTTAGACCTGGTTTAGACCTGGTTTAGACCTGGTTTAGACCTGGTTTAGTCCAGGTTTAGTCCAGGTTTAGTCCTGGTTTAGACCTGGTGGTACTTGTAAAACCTAGTAACAGAATGTGATTTTCAAAACAAAATAAGTTTTTTTGTGTTTTTTTTTTTTTTGTCATCATGATTCTTATTTTTGTTCTGATACAGGTCAAAATCACACTAAAGCTGTTCAGGAAGCTCAGTGCTCATGTTCCTCATGTTTTCCTGTTCCTTATGTTTTCATGTTCCTTATGTTTTCATGTTCCTTATGTTCTTGTGTTCCTTATGTCCCTCATGTTCTTATGTTCTCATGTCTCTCAAGTTCTTATGTTCTCATGTTCCCCATGTTCTTATGTTCTCATGTTCCTTATGTCACTCATGTTCTTATGCTCTTGTGTTCCTCATGTTTTTTTGTTTCTCATGTTCTTATGTTCTCATGTCCCTCATGTTGTCATGTTCCTCATATTCTTATGTTCTCGTGTTCCTCATGTTGTCATGTTCCTCATATTCTTATGTTCTCGTGTTCCTCATGGTCTTATGTTCCTCTGTTGTTCTTGTGTTTTCAGGAAATGGTAAAGTTATGGTCGATCTGAAAGAGCTTCATCAGTTTGACCCTGAGGAGCAGGAGCAGCTTCTACAGGTGTGACCCTGTCTCTGTCTCATTTTATTCCCTGGTTTAGTCCTGATTTAGTCCTGGTTTAGTCCTGGTTTAGTCCTGGTTTAGTCCTGGTTTAGTCTTGTTTTTTGTCCTGGTCTAGTCCTGGTCTAGTCCTGGTCTAGTCCTGGTCTAGTCCTGGTCTAGTCCTGGTCTAGTCCTGGTCTAGTCCTGGTCTAGTCCTGGTCTAGTCCTGGTCTAGTCCTGGTCTAGTCCTGGTCTAGTCCAGGTTTAATTCTGGTTTAGTCCTGGTCTAGTTCTGGTTTAGTTCTGATCTAGTCCTGGTTTAGTCCTGGTTTAGTCCTGGTTTAGTCCTGGTTTAGTCCTGGTTTAGTCCTGGTTTAGTCCTGCTCTAGTCCTTGTCTAGTCCTTGTCTAGTCCTGGTTTTAGTCCTGATCTAGTTTTGGTTCAGTCCTGGTTTAGTCCTGGTTTAGTCCTGGTTTAGTCCTGGTTTAGTTCTGAATGACCCACACCTGTTGACCCACACTTGTCTGGATGATCCACATTTGTTGACCCACACCCATCTGAATGACCCGCACCTGTCTGAACGACACAATAGTTCTGATTAGACTCAAACAAATAAAAGACAACGGCTTTATTCAGTGAATTGCAAGTTTAAACTCTGTTTTGGATGTTTTCTGGATGTCTTTCTGATGTCTTTTGGATGTTTTCTGGTTGTGTTTTGGATGTTTTCTGGATGTCTTTTGAATGTCTCTTGGAGGTTTTCTGGATTTCTTTTGGATGTCTCTTGGATTTTTCTGGATTTCTTTTGGATGTCTCTTGGATATTTTCTGGTTGTCTTTTGGAGTTTTGTGTTGGTGAGAGAGGGATTCTGTTTGAGACTCACAAACACTTTTAGATCTTTGGACTTTTCTTCACAAACTGAAGTAAAACAGATCAATCTTTATCTCAGATTCAAACCTGAACTTTACGCCTGTGTTTTTCTGCTGTTTTGCTGCAGGTTACGGAGGTGAGTCTTCCTCCCGATGAAGATGAGGAGTTGGAGCTCACAGTGTCCTGAGCCTCCACATGGGGGCGCTGTTCTCTCTGTACAGATTGCACCCTCTCACCTGAAGCTCCCCAGTTCAGTCCTCATGAGCAGAGACTTATTTAGTGTTTTTATTTTAGTTTAAAATGTTTCATAAAAAAGGTGTGTTTAGTGTAAAAATTAACAAATGTGAAATAAAACTTTTTATTTAAATCCAGAGCTTAAATTTGAAACGGAGACAAAGGGGCGGGGCTCTGCGCTCTGATGGGGAGGTCTGGTGTAGGCTCTGCTCTCTGATTGGTCAGGTCTGTGGAGTGAAGAGTTTGTTGTATTCTTCTTCAAACGAGATGCGTTTCATTCGCTCCAGAGAGAGCAGAGTGAGACCTCCCTGTGGACAACAAAACATCTTTTAGAAAGTACTGTAGTACAAGTACTGTAGTACAAGTAGTGATTATACTGCAAATATTAGACCAGGTTTAATAATGCAAACTGCCACGAATAGTTCTGGTTTAGTCCTGGTTTAGTCTTGGTTTAGACCCGGTTTAGTCTTGGTTTAGACCTGTTTTAGACCCGGTTTAGACCCGGGTTATACCTGGTTTATTCCTGGTTTAGACCCGGTTTAGACCTAGTTTAGACCTGCTTTAGACCCAGGTTAGTCCTGGTTTAGACCTGGTTTAAACCCTGTTTAGACCTGGTTTAGACCCGGGTTGGTCCTGGTTTAATACTGGTTTAGACCCAGTTTAGTCCTGGTTTAGTCCTGGTTTAAGCCCTGTTTAGACCTGGTTTAGACCCGGGTTGGTCCTGGTTTAATACTGGTTTAGACCCAGTTTAGTCCTGGTTTAGTCCTGGTTTATACCCAGTTTAGACCTGGGTTGGTCCTGTTTTAGTCCTGTTTTAATCCTGGTTTAGACCCTGTGTAAATCTGGTTTAGACCTGGGTTAGGCCTGGTTTAGTCCTGGTTTATTCCAGGTTTAGTCCTAGTTTAAACTTGCTTTCATTCCAGTTTAGACCCAGTTTAGACCCAGTTTTGACCCGGTGTAGTCCCGGTTTAGTCCTGGTTTAGACCCTGTTTAGACCCGGTTTAGACCTGGGTTAGGCCTGGTTTAGACCTGGTTTAGTTCTGGTTTAGTCCAGGTTTAGTCCTGGTTTAGTGCTTGTTTAGACCAGGTGTATTCCTGGTTTAGTCCTGGTTTAGTCCTGGTTTAGTCCTGGTTTAGTCCTGGTTTAGTCCTGGTTTATTCCGGTTTGCGGTCTCTCTGGTGTTTAAATAAAGAGCGTGTTTGTTTTGTTTAAATAAAGTTACCCAGCTGAAGACGGAAAAGAAGCAGAACAAAATGGCGGCTCGTGCGGCATCGGCACCGGCGCCCAAAGGATCACTGTCCACCGCAGACACTTGCCATTGATGAGCCAGGAAACAGAAGGAGACAAACCAGAGGAGGCTCCACACACCTGAGGAGACGAGGAGGAGGTCAGAGAAGGAGGAGAGGAGAGAGGAGGGCAGAGGAGGAGAAGAGGACCTGAGGTTAGGATGTCGGCCATCACGACTCTCTTTCGGTCTCTGACGGAGCCGATCTGTGGCAAGTACAGGTCAAGGGCGATGAAGGCAGAGCTAACGATGAAAGCCAGAGACCCCGCCCACTCGCCGAAGCGACAGGCAGCGGCGTTTCCATTAAAGACGCAGAGGTCGAGGGGCGAGTCTGGCCGGTTCACGAAGCCTTCGTTTGAGATACAGCCAAGAACCACCAACGCAAAGATCTGAGCGGGACACAAGTCTCTGGGTTAAACCTGCATTTGACCCGTCCTTCAACCCATCCCTCAGCTCATATTTTTGCTAATTTTTTGCCAAATGTCACAACCCATCCACACACACACACACACACACACACATACACACACACACACACTCTACACACACACACACAGTCACACATACACACACACACGTACACACACACACTCTACACACACACATACACACACTCACACAAACAGTCACACACACACTCACACATACACACACACATATACACACACACACATACACACACACACACACATACAAACAAACACACTCTGCTTTACACATGAGCGGTGAGCCGGGTGCCCTTCCACACTCACCCAGCTGAGCAGACGCAAAACTGTGATTGGCTGCTTCAAGAACGTCATCAGGTCGAAGGCTCCGCCCGCTTTCAGCCCGTAGCCCTCCATACCCCGCCCCCTTTAGCGAGGCCCTGCCCCTCTCACAGGCCTCGCCCCCTGAGGCTCTAAAACACAGAAAAATTACAGACCTTAATAATAACACTAGCCACAGCTGCCCCGGGGCAGACCCAGTGTTCTGTTAAATCACAAATGTCATTTCTATCAGTGACTCCCCGCCCCAACCACACCACAACATCAGTGAGGGCATCTGAGATGCCACAACATCTGGGAGGGCATCTGACACACCACAATATTTGGGGGGGGGGGGCGGGAGGGGGGGGAACTTGAACA
>KN484709.1:0-10113 GCA_000787095.1 Periophthalmodon schlosseri
GTATATAGAAGGAGAAGACATCAGTGGTGGTCTCATCCCCTTTTTTCCCACGCTGGAGTTGTTTCCAATGTGCTGTCTGAACATATCTAATTGTAATGAGAGGAAAATCACAATGTTTTTTTTTTCCAAACTCATGCAGGCCTAATAGGGTTATAGTTAGGCTCTGTGTGTCTGCCTAAAGCCTGTGGATATGTGGAGTGACAGTGTTCACAGCAAGAGGCAGCCCATTAGTGAGTCTGGGATTGGGAGAGACAGGGACAGGGGCTTCGGGACACTGCCAAAATCTGGAGATAAAATATGCAGATAGCAGATATTCTTCAAAATGCCCAATTATGTTAAACGTATCTTTTGTGTTATGTTCTAAAAACACTTGGCTAACATCTTATCGTCTTATAACACCAAGTAGTACTTTGGAAACTCTGCCAATTCAGTATTCAAAACAATACAGTAATCCCTAACTACATACGTACACACAGGAATAACATCTTACTTGCAAAAGATACCAAAAATTGCCCTAGCACATCAGCTATAGATAAGCTACACTGCATTTGTCCCACCCTTCAATGCCACGAGGGTAACTTGTAAAGAGAAGACCCATCTCCACATTTTGAACTTGGACTAGTGGGACTAACTTAGCTGGAGGATTCAAAACAATACAATACATAAACGCAAACATACACACTCAGGAATGAGACCTTACTTGCAAAAGATGCCAAAAAATACCCTAGTACATCAGCTATAGATAAGGGAGAACATGCAAACTCCATGCAGGAAGGTTTGGCTCAATCCCACAACCTTCGTGCTTTCAGGCAAGAATGGGAGCTACTCTGCCACTGAGGAAGATCTTGTAGATTTTGGCTCTGAATCTTGTAGATCTCTTAAATCCCGTAAACTTGTATCTTTGTCAAGTTAATTTACTCATGTATTTTCAACCTACAATCTTTAAGTATCACAGTTCATCTCTATGGCAATGTGTCTTTAGACGTATTTATTTTATTTATTTATCTTATTTATACAGAGAGACCCAATGAGAGCACTTAGACTCTCTTTTTCATGGACACCCTGTTCAAAATACAGATTTTTAATTTAATTTTTTTTTTTAAGCATCTAAGTCCATTTAAAACATTAAAAGCAGGTGCAGGTGTGTGTATAAAAGTTCGTTACCAGATTATTAAAGTGCATTTTTGGCACCAATGTATCCAATTTTGCATGTCCTTGAAATATATTCCACTTTTGTGAAGAAAAACAGCCAAAAGCCCTTTTTCCCATCTCAGTTCTGGTGCGGCCAGTGTTTAGTCTTATACAATCATGAGATCGTGTATTGAAAGTTCCTGTGTTAAAGTTCAACAAACAAGTGAGATATTCAAGCAGTCTATCAAGGGCTGAGTGAAAGAGTGAGTCTAAAGGTTTCAAAGCAAAGGTGGAAGTCTGTTTGTAGATTATATCTCCATAATCCAGTACAGAAAGAAAGGTTGGTTTCTACAGGGTCGTAAAGGGCTGAGGAAAGAGTGAGTCTAAAGGTTTCAAAGCAAAGGTGGAAGTCTGTTTGTAGATTATATCTCCATAATCCAGTACAGAAAGAAAGGTTGGTTTCTACAGGGTCGTAGTATCTTTGAAGATGGACGTTTGTGTTGTTTTTAGACATGAGGTATTTTTGCTTCTTGATGATTGAACTTCATGTGGAGGAAATGATTTTGAGTTTTGTTTTGTTTTTTTTAGCTTTGCTCGGATGTTCCTTCCAGAGATGCTTTTGGCGCCAAGCAGAAAAAAAAAAAAAAAACAGGAAAGAGAAGACTGACGGTAGCATTGCAAAAGCCCTGGGCTCTGTTCCTTCAGCTACCGTTGCTAAGGCGAAAAATCCAGGAAATGAAAAAGTATGGAGGATGTGATGGTGAGAAAGACGAGGAGAGAGGGAGAGAGAAAGAGAGACAGCGGTGGGTGAGAGGAGAGGGGGAGGAGGTGCGAAAGCAGGAAAAAAGAAATAAATAATCCCTATGTGAGAAGTGAGAGCTGTCGGTCTGAGCTCAGAGATGTCATGTTCTGGATGTTTTTGTTCAAGTCGATCTAGACAATGTAGTTTGACAAGTTTGGTTGACGGCAACTTGTGAGATTGCGTTGATTAATGGCATTAAAAATTACACATTTGGATGAACTGGAGCAGGTAGAAACATGAAGTCTGTGATCTTTTCTGCTAAACTGTTAAAAACAACATTGGGAGGCAGCAATATGGTCCAGGGTTTGATGTTGTTGTGCAAAAGTGAATGAATTTAATTTAGACTTTGCTAGTAATATTAAGTATGTATATTTATAGATTGTATTGTCCTATAGTGAAATTTGACCGTTGCATTTGACCCATTCATCAACCTGGGCTTCCCTGGAACCCATCTCCAAATGTTAAACCAGGATCAAAATGACCTTAAATGGCCCATATTACGCTATTTTCTGATCTATGTTATTATAATGTTGTTTCCTCATCACAGACCTGGCAGACCTGGAGTTGTGTTTTGTTTCATTCACACATGTTTAACTCACAAACCCTGTGTATTTAGACTGAGTTCTTCTCTCAAATAGAAAACACTCTGTTCCACCTTGTGATGTCATGTTGTAATACAGGAAGTGTTTTTAAACTGTACACACCTTCACTAGAATCACTTGAATAATTTCCCATTCCTACTAAACTAAAAGTAAAATGTAGCTGTTAACTTGAAAACTACAACTTCATGACATCACAAGGTGGAACAAAGCATTTTGAGCTTTGGAGATATAGACAGACTAATAATAAAGGGTTACTCAAGCATGTTTGAATGAAACAAAACAAAACTCCAGTTATGTTTTTGACAGACACAGGGAGAACATGCAAGCTCTGCATAAAAAAGACCCCACTCAGCAACCATAGAATAAAAATGATGATATAAAGTTATTAGTTTACTCATTCAGAAGAAGAAGTTGTAGAAAGTTGGTGAAACAGTCCATTAGAGTTCATATTGCTGGGTTTCAGATGACATCACAACATTCTATAGGCCAATCATATTTAATACAGATGCGGGCAGCTAAAAGGAATATTGTTAAAATGCAAATTTTTATTGTGATATGGTGAGTTCTTGGGTCTTGTCACTATGGAAATGATCACGTTCAACAATTATGAATCTACCTTTTAGATATTTATTACGAAAATGCAATGAAATCAATAGGGAAATCTGTCTCTTGCCCCCATAGACTGTATAAACAATTGGACTAAGTGAGTGTGACGTCACCTATAGTGTTCGGCTCCAGTCAAATGAAGCTCATCGAGGCTAGAGCAGTTACGGGGCCAATTTAGAGCTGAGTTCAACATTTGGAATTCCGAGTATCATAGCAACCAAAAAGGCAATCCGGAGAAAAGCTGTTCAAGGTAACACCACTTTCCACTCGCTCCGCTGGTTTAGCAGGGAGCAGGCGCTTAGCAACACTGTCAGTCAAACCTGTTGGTAATACTAACGGGAGCAACCTCAGGGAAAGAAGCTCCTGATTTGTCTTTTATTAATGTTCATATCATCAAAATAGCAAAATTAAAACACCAGGATCATGTAGAGCGGGTTAATACGAACATTTTAAGACCAAAATGATGAGGCTCACTGCAGCAGTTACAGGGAGAGGGGCGACAATATTTCAATTTAAAGTGTGTTGGAACCAGAGTCGATGGAGTCGGAAGCGCACCCTGATCACGTCCTATTTGGACCGCGGCAGCTAGCAGGTTGGCTATGTCCATTTCTATATACAGTCTATGCTTGCCCCCCATCTGGGAGTGTGTTACATTCTAGAATTTGAACACTACCAATACATTGTCCTTGTTCAAGAAAAAAAAAGTGTTCACAGATTACATGTGACAACAGCAGACAGCAGAGGACATAAAGAGACTATGGCGGAGCTGTTCTGGGTCTGTAATGAAGGGACAGAAGGCCGTGTGAAGCAGGATATGAATGTGAGAAAAACAACTATTTTATGGAAAGACAACGGCACATATCTCTGTCCCTGCTCTGATAACTGCGCTTTGACTGACAAGCTGCCCATATAACAGATTCATATTTTGTGTTATGATTTTCAAATTACATTTCTTGGTTATCTGAAAGGTGGCATAGCAAACCGGGTAGTCCCGCCTTGCAGCAAGAAGTTGTCAGGTTTTATCCTCGATCTAGGACTTTTCTCTGTGGAGTTTGGTACGGTCAGGTATTTCCCCATCATCAATCTAAAACAATAAGCTAATTCTAGGTATATCTGAACCAATAGTACAAGATCTGTAGCAGCTTAGGTCAAATGCAGTGGACGAATATCTCTACGGGAGCAATAACATGTACTTAAAGGTCCTATATTACGCAAAATGGATTTTTGTGAGCTTTTAGCCACGTTATAATGTTGATACCTCCTCAAAAACATACCTGGAGTTGTGTTTTGTTTCATTCACACATGTTTGAGTAAACCTTTATTATTAGTCTGTCTACATCTCCAAACCTCAAAATGTTCTGTTCCACCTTGTGATGTCATGTCGTGGTAGTTTTCATGTTAACAACTACCTTTTGTGCAGTAGAGATTGGAAATTCCAGTAATGAAATTATCCAAATGATTCTGGTGAAGTTGTATGCAGTTTAAAAGCACAATGGAGCACTTCCTATATATTACCACATGACATCACAAGGTGGAACAGAGTGTTTTCTGTTTGAGAGAAGAACTCAGCATAAATATGCAGGGTTTGTGTATTAAACATGTGTGAATGAAACAAAACACAACCTCCAGGTCTGTTTGTGATGAGGAAACAACATTATAACAGAGATCGGAAAATTGCGTAATATGGGCCCTTTAAAGAAGACATTTGTTTTTTTCTAGTATTTAGAAATAGTGACATTATTAGACCTATGTTTCACATTTTGTTCATTGTAAAACAAAATATTGAAGTTCACTTTAAGTCTTAAAACTGCAGAACTGATAGGCCTCTTCACGGAGCCATTTTACCGTAGCAAGCAGTAGATCTTCATTTGTTTGTTTTTATTTTAGAAAAATTGCAGCGTTTTTGAACCAAAGTCTGAATTTTTCAAAGAATAACAAGAGAAAACAAACATTTTCTGAGCACTCAATCCTTAAAAGCAGGACAATACTTATCTCAAACAGGCATGAATCAACCCAAACACAACCCTGTGTAAGTTTATGGTGAGTGAAAAACATTATATTGCGATTAAAGGCTCATAAAAGTCAGTTTCACATTATATTTCTCCTTTAAGTTTAATTGTAAAGTGGATGGAGATTTTTCTGTTACATTTTGCTCGTGGTGACATTTCTTGATGTAAATCTGGCTTCCTCCTTCTGCATTGATAAGTTTCGATGGCCCACAAACGAACTCTCTTTTCCCAGCTCCAAACTACAGGAATCAGCTGTTCAGCGTTTTTACACAAATGAAAGATATGAATGTGTGGGAGATGTGTGAACATAGAACATTGTAAGCAGTGGCAAAATACAGCCTGTTCCAATACTAACTGCTTTTTGATAGTTTCCAATCTTTGATCATGTAAGGGAGATGTTTTCATGGGGAGTTCAGTAGGTAGACTAAAGACTGCACCTAAAACTCTTACCTTTGTGCCATGTCATGTAGCCAAGGGCATCTCAAATTGTTATTCAATACATCTGAGGGAAATACTTTTGGACTGATAAGGAAAAAACTATTCATACTAATCAATACTGAAACTAATGTCAAAACTAGATCACTTAAAAAAATAGGACAAAACTTGACTTTTCCAAAATGCGATCTACATCAGAACTAGTATAAAGCTACAACGAGCTACAAGAGTAACTAGGCCTATTATTTTGTTTTTGAAATTACATTATATTGTCTACAAAAGAATTGGTTTTGATTATCATTGGGATATCAAAATTGGTATTGAGTTTTGAGGCTTTTCCTTAGTATCATTATCAGTTTTGAAATTTTAGTACCATGTTTACATTCGTGCAGATGCCAACAGTACTGGAATGGAGCAATTTTGGTATATGCTCTAATTAAAAAGTTGCATAGTGCACCTTTACATTATTTTGAATAAGATTTAGACTGGAAAATCCAACCGAAGACTGAAGCTCCACACTCTTTATCCCTGTATAAATCAGCTTGTGTCTGGTCTGGACATACGGAAAAGCAGTGACCTCTGCAGTGAATAACACAGGCTGCTCGGACAGTGACTCACCTTTGAGTCTGGAGGACGAGAGGACTGCTAGCTAGCGAACTGTGTGTCAAAGCCATGGATCTTTTAAAATAACTGGATAGAGTACTGCCGTCTTAGAGCTTGAGTCTCGAGTTGGCTTAGTGACCACTCATTGGTAGTACAACGAAAAAATCCCTCCTGCCCAGAAAGGATTTTTCTCATAGAGTGCAATGTAATCACAAACTGCTCGTGTTCGGCTGACGGGGACTGACAGGGACTGACGGGCTGACAAGGCACCTACAGCTTTCACAAAGGTCGAATTTTGTGGTGATTTTTACCTATTTTCAGATCATAAACTTTTTCTTAGCTCAAAATCCATCTGTTGTCTTAAAAAACACTTCTTAATCGTTAGCTCCGCCTACTCTCTATGTCCGCTCTAGCTAAGCTCAAGCGCTGATTAGAGCAGTCACGTAGTACAACATGAACGAGCATCTGAGCGACGTGAACGAGCCCAACTGTTGCGAATGAGCCACAGGTTTAGAACAGGGTTCAGAATTTCCTGGAAGCAGAAACATTATAATTTATAATTTGGAATTTATTTTTTATTCCCTTGTCTCCTTCGCAGCCGCTCCTTTCACTCTTGTTGCTCAAAGTCTCATGGGGGGTTGCTCAACAGCACATGGTCCATGGGCAGAGCAGGACCAGATGTACCTAGCAGCTAAAGGCTAAACTCGCGACATGCGCCATTGAACACGGCCCATTGACTTCAATGGGCGGCCATGTTTAGAACCCGGGGCTTGGTCAAAGCTAACAGTCACTTCAAATCGGAAAACGCAAAATAAACAACCTATTAAAATTCAAATTAATTAAAATAAAGACTATCCAATTATTCTTATATGTAGAATACTTCAGTTTGTGGTGTTGTTTTAATATTTATTATGCCTCAAAATTAGCATTAGTGTTAGCACTGAGACACAAACATCTCTTTTTCTAAAGTATTCATTTTATTTGTGTAGTTTTTAACATGTTGTCAGTGACATCCACCCGCAGCTCCCTGTCCATTTATTCATTTTAGCGTGACTCGGCAGATAATTGGACAGGAAGGAGTGACGCTAACAGTGAGGTTGCCGGGCACTATTGTCCACAGAGCCAATTAGATTTACTCTCACTGGATCCTAAAAACAGAAAGTAAGTAATAAATAAAAGTAATAAAATAAAATATGAAGAATATATAGTTTAGTTTTAGGTTGAGTTAAAAGTTGTCAAGTATATTTAGAATCTAACTAGATATTATGTAAAAACTGTTATGTCATGCTAGCTCTATGTAACTCGGTAAATATAGAGACTCTCACCACCTGTCACTGCCTCCCACCAATTCAAAAAAAAAAAAAAACTCAGTACAGTTTTAAAAGATCGAATAATTATCTCCAGAGGCTTTGTTCAAGATCTTAATTAGAAATACCTGAGTTTATAATCGTCTGTCTCCATAGAAACAAACAGAGAAGTCACGCATAAAGGACAAAATGTTCTTCAGCTTCCATCAACTCACTGGTCCATCACTATAATATATTCATCATTATTATGCGTTGATTAATATGGCTGCAATTAAAATGTACTCAGCCGCTTCAGCCGATACAAAGATGTGATATAGGCCTGACTTTCAACATTACAAGATCCATTGCAGGTCCATTAAGCTCAAGTCAGTTACATTCAAAAACTGTTCCTTTCCCATTGCCATTCGGACGTTAAACAAATCTCTGATATGACCAGTTTATAAGGGGGCACACACACCACTAAACTTGGAACTAAACCTGAACAAGATCACTGTTAAAGCTAGACCATGAAGGACTAGTCTAGAACATAGACTGTATAAAGAAGTGGACTAAGTGAGTGGGACGTCTCCCATAGCGTTCGGCTCTAGTCAAATGAAGCTCATCGAGGCCAGCGGTTATAGGAATTATAGGAATATATCAGAATTCCGACTGCAAGTATCATAGCAGTTAAGTTATTGGAGCGAGGCTGTTTAAGGTAACGCCCATTCGGGCTTGCACCGCTGGTTTATCAGGGAGTGGGCGTTTACCAACGCTTACCAACCTGTTGCTAATGCTAACAGGAGTGATCTTGGGGAAAGAAGGTGCTTGATTTGTCTGTTATTAATGTGCATATCTTGATTTACTGTAAAAATTAAGAAATAAAAACCCTAGGATCATGTAGAGCTGGTTAATATGAACATTTTAAGACCAAAATGACGAGCCTGACAGCAGCAGTTGTGGAGAAAGGGGCGACAGTTTTTCAATAGAAAGTAAATTGGAACCAGAGTTGATGGAGCCGGAAGCGCGCCCATGCTCACTTCCTATTTGAAATGCGGCGGCTAGCGGGTTAACGATGCACATTTATATATGCAGTCTACGGTCTAGACGGTGGTATGGTATAGATGGTATAGGACCAAAGTCTAATATTACCTGTGAAATACACTCTTGTCCAGTTTAGTACATTGAACAGAGTTATTCATGTTTGATCATTCTTTATTTAAAAGGTAAGTGGATAAACAAAAGACATCAGATAGAATAATTCTACCCATTATTAACACAGTAATCATGCTCGTATTTGTAAAGTACTTTTGGAATACATTGTTAATCTGGATAGAATAGTAATAGTAGTAGAAGTAGTAGTAGTTGTGGTTCCAGGCCCGTCGACAGAAATTTGGGGGCCTGGGACAAGAAGCTTCACATAGGTCCCCCTCTAACATAAATTAATAGGAAGAGGGTTCAATTCTGGGCTCCTAAGACCCTGGTGCCTGGGACAACAGACCGCTTTGCCCCCCCCGTTAACTCCCCTGTGTGGTTCTTGGTGTAGTTGTGCTGTAGCCGTAGTAGTAGTAGCAGTAGTAGTAGCAGTAGTAGCAGTATTTGACCAAAAAAAGCTGTGTCTGCACTTGTTTCAGTGGCAGAACGCTCCACGCATCTCTCAGTCATTCAATCAATACAAACAGTACATTTTTAGATCTTTGAAAAAAACATTCAGAAACTCATATTACACTCTTCTTTTATTCGATTTCACAGCCCTTAGTACAGCGGAGGGCTCAGTAGAGTAAATATGCCATTACAGCTGTGTGTGATCAGGAGTCTGTAGAAAGCTGGATTCCACAGTTGAGAGGGTCCTGTGAGATTGGCTGTCTGCGTACATGAGGCTAATCTGTGAACACTGTGGCGGCGTATGCTTCGTTTGACTTATTTATTTAGAAGAGAAATGAGATCTGGAGTCTACAGTGTCAGGACGGGCCTAGTGTTCTGACTGAGAAAAAGATTGTATAACTTTATATATAACCAAGTTTGCAAAGTTTGAACTGTTTTGAAAGTTGCAGCAAGGATAGAAGAAAACTGTCAGCTCACATGCATGCAGATTCAGTCTTTCCATGTTTAAGAGCTAGGAAAATGTCCAAAAGGTACGTTAAAGCAGGCCTATTATGCAAAATCAACTTTTCAGAGCTTTTAACCAGTTTTATTTTTTTCTCCTCACCATTTACTCACCCAAAGTTGTATTGATTTTGGCATGATTCGTGTATGTTTGAGAAATGTTTAATCGCTTATTTTTAAGTCGCCATTTTGCAGATCAATTCCCGTTTTCTTCACCACCGCCATTCGCCCGCTGCTCTGTACTTACTTCATTCTTCAATTTTATTTTCTTAATCTTAGAGACGTGCAGGATTTGGTAGCCATTTTGGTACAAATGAAAAAAAACCCGTTATGTTGACGTTTACAGCAACGTCAGCTCCCATCCCAGTTTTCTAACGCGGAAGCCATCAGACTTGTTTCATTCATTAAGTTGTTTTAGATGAATATTGTGATTTAAAATGTCCAAATTATTACACAAGGATCGACAGGTGTCATATATTATAGCTATAGAGCAGACACAAGCACAATAGGTCTTCTTTAAAAAGTCACTTTTAAAA
>KN484709.1:10135-22323 GCA_000787095.1 Periophthalmodon schlosseri
TTAACCATAAAGAATTATACTATTGCCTTATTTTGCGTTTTGATTTGGGTAGAGTAAAGCATAATTACAGTTCTCATCCCAAATACCATCTTCATAAGGCTGTCAGGTGGCATAGCGGTAAACAAGTCCCAAGGTCCCAAGTTTGACTCCAGTCCAGGTGGTGAATTTATATCTCGTTTGAATGTTCTCCCTGTGTCTGTCTACAAAGTTTTTTTTCATGTTCATCAGTTACCATGGTGACACAATGCACACTTTAGCAAACACTGCCAAAAAAGATTTTAGATCGTCTAGAAACGGAAAAATATACTAAATGGATTTAAACAACACAGGAGCCTTTGATCAATACGAGCGCTCATGTCCTGTTTAGGAGTTTGATTTTCTACACAAAATGTGAGAGTGACTAGCTGAAAAATTGTTAGCTAATTCTAGTTTGTGACTGTAATGTTATTAGAGAGTGACTTGTTTAACTATACAAAATCAGAGCTCCAACTAAGTCAGTTCTTTTTGGTCAGATTGTGTTGAAATAAAGTTCAGATTAGATTATTATTAAAGTCTAACAAAGCCTCAGAAAGAGCATGCCTAAAGTTAGCATCACACCCCCAGGGGATGTTAATGACATCAGCTGCAAAGTATTAATAGGGTTTCTGCCAGGATTCTTTGCCTGGAATGTTCCACAGAATGGGATTTAACTAATCTATCTACATAAAGATAAACAGCTAACAGTGCAAGGCCAAGTCATAGGTTAGATCTGTGGAGAGGCGACGACACTCACAATTATGAATGATGAGAGCTATAACAACGCCTGCAATTTGATGCACGCAAGATAGATAAGTTTAATGACATACTGTGGAACATTCAAGGCAAATGAACAATATCTCCATGAAGAAAATCTGGTGGCACACTCCCCTGTAGAAAAGTGACTTAGTTCACCTTTAAGTGGAACTATCCAATTAGATCATGAAACGCTCTTTATTTCAGTACTGTTTTATCTCAGGCACAAAATGATCTTTCACTGTCAAAACGTCTCTCGGTTTAAGGAATATAGTTACACTTTTGAGTTACTCTTTTTCGTACTAGTTCTTACTATAATGAATACTCGCTCTGGTACATCATACGAACTCTGCATAGGAGCTCTGCATAAAACAGGTCTTCTCCTCCTGCTTCTCCCTTGCAGTGAATTTTAACTAGTTTGACAACTGAACTTTGCTGACTAGAACGACTTGAAAAGCTGCAGTAACTTAACTGAGCTAAGCAGAAATGCAGGCACAAAGTGTTCACTCTCTTTGATGGTTTCTTTTAGTATAAAATTCTCTGTAACTTTTCTGATGGAGGTAATGCTTGTTCCCGCGGAGACGTTATTGCTTTGTCTGGAATGTTCCACGATACTGCATCAAGCTTATATATCTCCATGGAAAATGCTGTTGAAGTTGCAGGTTAGATCTGTGGAGAGGCAACCCTGCTCACTGTAAGAATGCATGTTGTTCCAAGCAAAACACCCACATTTAAAGTAAAACTGCAATACAGATATGTTTAATGCCATATTGTGGAACATTTCAGGCAATGCAGTGCCATCTCAGTAGAAACAAGTAGGTCTACTGTAAACTACATAGTCATACATCTTTAAATACACCTAAGACAGCTTTACACTTCGAGTAGCAGCCTGTTTTTCTATCTTATATCCAATCTGGTTTTTTTTTAAAGCGCCCATATTATGGTATTTCCTGATCTATGTTATAATGTTTTTTCCTCATCACAAACAGACCTGGAGTTGTGTTTTGTTTCATTCACACATGTTTAACACACAAACCCTGCATATTTAGGCTGAGTTCTCTCTCAAACGGAAAACACTGTTCCACCTTGTGATGTCATGTGGTAATACAGGAAGAGCTCCACTGTAAAAGTTAAAAAGTGCCTGTTAAATTGAAAACTACTGCATTTTGAGCTTTGGAGATGTAGACAGAGTAATAATAAAGGGTTACTCAGACATGTGTGAATGAACCAAAACACAACTCCAGGTATGTTTTTGAGGAGGTAACATTCTAACTTGGCTTAAAGCTCACAAGAGTCAATTGTTTGTAATATAGGACCTTTAAAGATTATGCAAATCTCTAAGCTGTTTGTATTCTAGCTTTACTTCACACATATTTCCCCTTTGCAATTTATGCATTGTGTTTAGGCAAAACAAGATTGCCTTTTTTTTGCGTGATTGGGGGTGTAATATGCAGCACTATTCTCAAAAGTTCTTTCTCAAACTATATACAGTTTTAATCGAATAAAATGTATATACTGAAACGCATTTGGATTCACATTTTTGTCTTACAGCTTAAAGTGCCCGTGGACAGCTCTGACCTCCCTCTGGGCAGTAAAGTGAATAAGACGTCTTTTTCCACTGCGTAGCTGTAGTTTTCATTATCCCTGTCTGACCTCAGGCCCTGCCCTCTCTGGACCTCCTCACAACTTTATAGTCACTGCGAGGGAGAGGGATTCATTTTCTCAGTGAGTTATCATCTGTATGGCAAAAACACAGGGTTACGCTTTTTCTTACAGAGGGGGTATTATGCAAAATCATTTTTTTAAGCTTTCTTCCATGTTATAACCAAAAACATGCCTGAAGAGGTTTTAGACATCATCCATGCATGTTTGAGTAATTTAGCGATCTCTTTCAGGCCCTATTCGAACCCTCCTTACGGTAGGCTGTAAGGTTCTGTCCAATGCTCCGCCCACAAGCCTAAGTCATCCGTTCTCCCACATGACAACTCTCCATAAATATACAAAAACATGATACAAAACTGTACACAACAACTTCACAAACCTGATGCGATGTGCAGTAGTTTCATTAGCAGGTATAGCATTTTCAAAACAATAAAAGGTAACATGGTGACATCTAAATTTGTTATTTGTTGCAGTTAATATCCAACAGAAGTAAAATGCCCCCTCTTTAACATTTTTTTTACGAGGCGAGACCCTGCAGGGGAACAGTACTAATAGTAGTAGTAATATGTATATCCAGTTGAAACTTGTTCTGTAGTTTACGTAGGAAAAATTGAAAACTGAAAGAGACATATTGACATATTAGATTAAAAAAAAAAAAAAAAAAAAAAAAAAAAAAAAAAAAAAAAAAAAAAAAAGAAGGATATTTTGGATATCTTACTTTGTATATTTTTAACCCATACGTTTTCATTCTGACATAGCATTTAACTGCAGTTCCATATAGATCAACTGTGGTATTTTGTATTTCATTTGGGGACGAGATTGAAATGTCAACTGGGCACTATAACGCATAAAAAAGCACACATTTTGGGGCACGTCCGGGAATTCTGGAAAATGTCACTCAGAAATATAAAGTTCAAAATTTAGTTGACAGATACATCATTTGAAAGAATAGCTATGTTTGCACTGTATTAGTACTAAAGCCAATCAACCCAAAATATTTACAATTGGTCAAATCCTCCAGCTACGGTAGTCCTGACCAAGCCTAGTAAATCTCCCTTGACAATATACAACATGATTGACTTCCCTGGCTCTTCAAATACTTGCTAAAATTTCTGTATGGTACAAACAAAATGCCAATTGAAGGACACATTGAGTTTAAACATGTTATAACACTGTTCCCTCATCAAACACATACCTCCTGTTGTATTTTCCTTCATTCACGCTTGTTTGATGAATTCTGTTTAGTAAGTTAGCTCCCTCTGATCACAAAAAAACATTCAATTTTGAACTTCCCAGAATTGTTACGTCATAGATAAAAGTTCAGAAGTCTCCTGCGCTGTTTTCATTTACATAAATCAAAATCTAAGTATTCCTGCCATCAAATTGCGTTCATAACAACTGCATGCTCGTGTTAGCATGTCGGAACGTTAGCTCACCCTAGTTGTTGTTTGCTTATTCAATAGTAATTCCCACCGCTGCCAGTCGACCCCGGTTCCCGGAAATGAAATGCCAAAGCAAAGGTACTAAAGAGCATGTTTAAAGCCCAATAACAATACAACTAATGCGTAATATTTATCCTTTAAGATCTGAATACTGGACTGGCTCAACTACAAAGGCTTGTGTTGGTATTATCACCGCAGGTCCCTGTGTCACAAACGCTCACGTCAACAGTATATCTTCACTTCGCACGCTAATCATGGTCAGAGACGCAAGCTGCAATCGACTACTCCATTGTGAAAGCAAAGACTATTTTTTATAAGGACTTTTGAATTAGATCCGGCCTTGATAAAGAGCGCACCCCAGCGCTGCTATGGCAGGTATTCAATCACTGAATGGAAGTCCAGTTGCGAAAAAAGTCTAAAGGCAAAATCAATCCATTCAATCGGAAAAAGGAAAATCTTTCTACTCCCAAATAGTTTTATTATTACTTAAAGCTATAATTATCCTTGACACAAAGTGAGGACTCCCCGCTTTGGGCCGACAATTAGCCGCTAGACCCTGAGCTGCTAGATCTTACTTTACTGAGACCAAGAAGAGACAGAGGAGGGGATAGGGCCATGTCAAGGTTAGATTAAATGCTTTTCACGATTCAGTTTTGTTCAGAGCACAGCCTCAAAATCCGATCCGATCATTTCAAATTGTCAGCGATCATCCTGGGTGTATGAGGAGTATGTCAGTGTTTAGGGCCATTGGATTACCATAAAAATGTTGTGGGGTTGAGTTTATGTTCCATTTTTGGACCAAGCTCATAAACAAAAGGCAGTTCAAATCTTGTCTGAATCATCCTTTCGTTGTAATTATTCCTCAGGCTAGACCAAGACCAGACCAAGGTACAAGTCTTGGGGCGATAGTCGCTCAGTTGATAAAGCGTTTGTCCACTGATTCGAAGGTTGGCGGTTTGAATCCCGCTCTCGACATAAACATCATTGGTAGAGCGGTCAGATCCACTGACAGGTTGATTCCAGCTCCCTCAGATAAATGCTGTTGTTGCATCCTTGGGCAAGACACTTAACCCACCTCGCCCCCAGTGTCTGCGTACACTGTTGTGTAAATGCTTGTGTGTGAATGAGTGAGCAGTTCCCTCATGTAAAGTGCTTTGTAAATTTTAGCATTTACATGTCAGATTTGTGGAGAGGGGAGCCAGCTCACAGTAAGAACGCACGTTTTTCATTGTATATTCGAGCAATACAACCTTACAGAACCTTCACATCAACTTGTCGGCATAGCAACCAAGTGTCGCACCCAAAGCAGTTACATTATCAACAACACATTAACAGTTACAAGAACAACAAAAACGTGTCAACTCTGAGGTAAACACCAAATATCAGATCATTACAAAACTTTTAATGCCATATTGTGAAGATCTCCAGGGAGACAGGTGGAGAACCCCCCCTACCGAAAATGTTAGTGCACATTTAACAAACCCCCTTCAAGTAATACAAGACCCCTTTTCCTCCTGTTTAATTATTCATTATATGTATGAGCCATCGCACAGGCTAAACAAGCAATGGATTATAATGTATTTCCTCACATAATGCAGCGTTAAACCCACAAGTCTTTTTCAACAGCTGCAGTGTACAGCAGGCAAAATCAATAAAGATTCAATATTGTCCAATGAGAAAAACTGCAGTGCACATTACCAGCTGCTTAAATCAACGTCTGCCACCACATCTACCAATATATACTTGCCCAAAGATGTTTTTTGTTTGTCTTTTACCTCCAAAGGCCAAGACCCTGTTAAACTGCAGACACTGTTCATTAATGTAATCTTATAGGTCCTATATCACACAAAATTTTGTGAGCTTTAAATCATGCTATAATGTTGTCACCTCCTCAAAAACATACCCGGAGTTGTGTTTTGTTTCATTCACACGTGTTTGAGCAAGTCCTTTATTATTATTGCGTCAGAGCTCAAAACGCTCTGTTCCACCCTGTGATGTCATGAAGCGGGAGTTTAGTTCAGTAGAGATCGGCAGTTTCAGGGATTAAATTATCTAAATGATTCTAGTGAAGGTGTAGGTGGAGTTTAAACACACAGTTGAGCACTTCCTGTATTACGATGTGACATCACAGTGAGTGTTTTTAGTTTGAGAGAAGAACTCAGCCTAAATATGCAGAGTTTGTGTGTTAAACATGAGTGAAACAAAGCACAACTCCAGGTCTGTTTATAATGAGGAAACATCATTATAACGTCGATCAGAAAACAGCGTAGTATGGGCCCTTTAATGTTCATGAGTCTTGCTAGCTAACCCGATGCTACCACTGACACTAAACGCTCAATAGCTGTATAATACTGTTTTTGTGCTTTTTCCAGCAGGAGTAGCTCATCTTTCCGAACTCGCATTCATTAGCCTATAGTGAAATGAGACGCCATTATAAAGTCATTGTGTCAGAGGAGGGCAGCGTTTTGGTTCCACTGTGTCTGACCACCTCTGGACAAACAGGAGCCTACAGTTTCCCAGCATCCACAGCTGCGCTCCCCCTCCCCCCTCCTCCTCACCCCTCCTCAGATCAATAGCCCCGGGACACTGCACCAAGACTGCCCATTTCCCATAAACATACCCCAGACCTGCTATACTGTAAAATAGAAGGCAAAAAGCCACTTATAAACTACTATTTGACCATGCTTTGTCGTTACGGTAACCGCGGTATTGTGGATCAGTTAATGCGCCACGAGGGGAGATGTAATATGCTAATGCGTTAGTGCAGTCTGGTTTATTGTGAGTGGGGTTTTTAATGGGATTACTCATTAGACATAAAACGATGGGCAGAGAGAAAGAGCAGAAACGTGTTCATCGATTGACCAAGCTCGTTATTATTGTCTTCACTGGACGTTTAGGGCCAGAACTGAACTGATCAAGACGAACCAATAATAGTGGACAGAATGAAACTACGTCACCACTTACTACTGTTTGGAAAACTGAGTAGCTACAAGTAATAACGGGATTGTTTTTACAACCTACAGTGGATATTTTTTTACTTTTACTTTTCAGTCCAGTTCGAAAATGTAGTGGAGTAGAAAGTACAGATTCCTGCTCTCAAATGTAGTAAAAGTATTTTTTATTATTGTCTGAGACCTGCTGTAAAGGCTGAAGGTTTATTTTGAACACGTTCATAATTTGAGCTAACAAAAATACACAAATAAAAACAGCTACAAAAGAATATTGATTAAATTGTTTCTACTGAACAAATAAAAACAGCACAAAAGAATATTGATTAAATTGTTTCTACTGAACAAAATTCATTATAAATCTCCTGCAACTGAAGTTTTATTAGATCTCAAATTATGCGCGAAATACTTTTACTTTTTACTCTTTAAGTACATTTTTAAGCGGGTACTTTAATACTTTTTTTTCATGTAATACTTATTTGTCATTACTTGAGTATTTTTCTTCTCCAGTATCTGTACTTTTTCTTAAGTAACAAAATCAAATATGTCTTCCACCACTGCATAACTAAAAATGTTAGTTTTAATGTAGTTTTAAGAACTGTCTATTCCAGCGGCTCATGTCATAATGAAAGATGTATAGAGCAATATGAAGAGTCATGTCACATTCAGTTTAATATGGCTGGGTTAATACAGATGGGGGCAGGTAAAAGGAATATTGTTAAAATGCAGATATTTGTTGAGTTCTTGGGTTTAGTCACTATAGAAATGATCAGGTTCAACATTTGTGCATTTACCTTTTGGATATTTCATGGCAAAGTACAATGTTATTAATAGGGAAATGCAGTAGTGGAAGGTAACAAAGTAAAACTAGTAAAGTACTGTACTTAAGTAGAATGTTTAGGTATCTGTACATTTTACAGTGGATTTTACTTTTACTTCACTACATTTGAGAGCAGGTATCTATACTTTCTACTCCACTACATTTTTGAACTGGACTGAAAAATAAAAAGTACTTTTCATATGATTTTGAGAGCAGTATCTATACTTTCTACTCCACTACATTTTTGAACTGGACTGAAAAATAAAAAGTACTTTTCATATGATTTGAGGGGTTATTTTTACCATGTTTGTGGTAACATCATAACAACATAAGTTTTCGAGTTCAAGTAAAAATAAATATGCAGAATTCATAAGAAAAATTTAGAAATTGATTCGTATTGCTACTGTTGACCATAATATGTCTCATTTTTGAATCAACAGAACTACATTTAACACTAAAATCTGTGTGAAATACTTTTACTTAAGTAGATTATTTTCATGTGATACTTTTACTTGAGTTAGTTTTTACCTTTTTATCTGTAATTTTACTTAACAAAATTGAGTACTTCATCTACCACTGTTAAAATGACAACATTGCAATCAAATAAAACTAGTCATAAAAATATAACAAAAATGAGATTGTTAGAACAGTAGACCTGTTAAGATGTAGGGTACTCACTGCAGATTCACAGCTACTCCTCATTAAAGCCTCCATCTCAATCTAATCAGAAAATGCTGAGTAAAAGGCAGGTATTACAGGCGCTAATAGAGTGGGACCAGGTACATTAAAGTAAATGATGTATTTTATAGCGGACTGGGAACAGAGCTGGAGGATTTATCGTTAGCCGCGTTAGCTAGCACACCTGCGCATTCATTATTATGCTAACTTCTCTCACTTCCAGGGCAGGCTGATTGATGGGGAACCGCTAATGACTTTGGGTTGAATGTGTTATTGCGACGAAAGTGACACTCCAAATTTTATAAGAGGTGATTTTTGCAGTTGCCCAGTGGCTTCGGAGCGGGGTGCCAAAATAATGAAAAAACATCTAAGGAATGATTTGGCAAATATTGTCCTTTTTCCATCCTGCCCACTTTTGCCTCTAAATGCTACTAAACCATGCTTTCTTTGTGGTGCTCATTCATTTCAAAGGAGAATTTGAGAAAATCTGCTGCTAAAATCTGACTTAAAGTAGGTTGATTTGCGTAAAACGTTCCATGTTCATGTGACCAACAAGTCAACACTGCACCGATTTTCTGAGGCTTTCAAACGGCTTTCAAACGGCTCTGTAGTCCCTATAGAACTTATTTGCTGTCAAGATCAGCCGCCCTACGCAAAATAATAGAACCCGAACCACGATGATGGCGCCCACGGCAACTTCTGGAATAAGGTGAATAGGGTGAAAAGAGCATGTTGCCCATTCTTGGCTCACTTGTGGGTCAGTCATAATCTGAGGGACTTCTGTCAATGCATTTTTTTTCTCTTATGCTCATTTTCAAGCACAGTTTTATGTATTTTAGCTAAACAAATAACAATATATCCCACCTGCACTGTTTGCCGGGATCAAATTGTTCAAAACTAGCAACACCTGTGGCATTAGCTCAGTTGATGGAGCATTTGTCCACTGATCTGAAGGTTGGCGGTTCAAATCCCGCTCTCGACATAAACATCATTGGTGAGTGGTCAGATCCACTGACCCTCAAGTTGGTGTTGCCACAGATGAATGCTGTTGATGTGTCCTTGGGCCCAGTGTCTGTGTACACTTGTGTGTGAATGGGTTTGTGGTTCCCTGATGTAAAGCGCTTTGAGTGTCTTGAACTTGGAACAGCGCTATATAAAAATGTGACCATTTACCACTTCTTGTATAAAACTGGGACAAAGGCTCAAAACTGGGACTGTCCCGGCTAAATAGGGACGTCCGCTCACCCTAGGCAAATACGATATGGAGAATTGTAGTATTTCTGAGGATAGTTGGCTGATTCCGACTGACACTAAAATATAATTTGAATAAAGTCAAATTAAAAGCAAATCTTGCATAGAAAACACAGATCAGCCGACCCTGCTTTGGTGTAATTGGTGCCATTAGTCTTTGGAAGCTTGATTGCCTGCCAAAGTGTCCCCCTATCTGTTTCCTTCCACTCACATTTTTCATTCTCCCAACTGTCAGTAATTAACGTGATTGTCTTTTTGCCTTTTAAAAGACATTGAAAAGTCTTTTGAAAATAAAATGCAACAAAAACATATGCTTAGTCTAGTATCAGTTTGGTTTAAGATGCAGTCTGCAATTTTTTTCTGGTTGCGGATCTGCCACTTACTTGTCTCCGTGGAGATTTTATTGCTTTCTGTGATTATTAGGATTATTATGATTATTGTGATTACGATTATTATTATTATTATTATTATTATTACTACTACTATTATCATCATCATCATTATTATTAATGTTATTTTATTATTTTTTATTACATTTTAATTTCATTTATTTATGTATTTATTTATTCTTTTTATTTTTATCTTTTTTGCAATAAGCTAACAACACATGTAACTGAATAAATGCATGACACATATGTTTACTATCTGAGGACCTTTGACAAAGCAGTCTCCATGTAAACAGCTTAAAAGTTACGTAATGCACCTTTAACAAGTTGTATTAGTTGGAATATTTCAGTGCTGACTTACTTGTTATACTAATTGCCCAGTTTGGTGTGACTCTGCTTTGAGCCATAAATAACAGCAATGAAACTGTGTCAGATGATTCATTGTGTCCCAGATGAATCAGAGTTCACAGAAGCCAACTTTACCTTTTAATGTTGCCGTGAAAATGACATGAATGATTTCTGGTGACGATAAGAAACTAAGGCTACGTTCACACGCCACACCAAATGTATTTCAAAACCCAGGAACTAAATCAGGTTCAACCAGGACAAGTGAAAACACACTTTCATAATTTATGGATCTTCTTTGGGCTGAAAATCTGTTAAGAGAAGGGTTTAATAAACATTTTATCAAGGTTCATTAATTATATACAAAACCCAGTGAAGTCTTCTGAAGTAGGAAGGTACCTGCTGGAGAAATGTACATATTTTTAACAATTTTTTGTTTTGTTTTTGTTTTTTACTCACTCTTTCAAATTTCAAGATTGTGCAAAATAAGCAGACACAACATACTGTCATACTGTCATTAAACTTAAAGGTGCACTCTGTAACCTTTCTGGTAGAGGGTCTGCCATCTTCTTGTCGCCATGGAAATTACGTATTACTTTGACTAGTATGTTCCATAGTAGGGAATTACCTATTTCCATTGAGACAAGGTGGAACCGCCAACAGGCCAAGTTACAGGTCAGATCTGTGAACAGGGAACCCTGCCAAGAGTAAGAATGTCTGTTTTTCAATGTATTTTCAATGCAGTAAATCACATCTAATTGAGTAAATGCAAGATAGATAAGTTTAATGCCAATCCAGGCAATACAGTTACATCTCCATGGAAACAAGCAGTTGGCAGACCCTTCATCAAAAAAGTTACATAGTGCACCTTTAACCACCTTTTATTGATTTAATTATGTTTTTTATTGCTAAAAAGAAAAACCTTTCAAAATAAACTGGCACTTTTTTAATGTGAGCTTTACACACACCTGATCTGTAATTTAGCCTGGAGGTGTCACCTACTTCTCTCCAGATAGAAGAGATAGAAATTTTTAATGACATATTGTGGAACATTCCAGAAAATGCAATAACATCTCCATAGAAACCCTTCATCAAACCTTTAATGGACCAGGGCTGTGACGATTTTCAAATATCGTAACTGGTCGACTATTCAAAATAAAGGCATTTTCATCATTGTAGTTGTCTGGACTACAGACTCATACAGGCTCTAAACACACGCCAAGACTTAAAAGATAAATACCAGATTTTAATGAAAAATACTCGGGGACTCCCAGACTTCCCTCACCCCAGACAGTTCCTTCAGCTCCTCCGGTGGGACCCCAAGGTGCTAGCCTGGGAACGCCTGGGGGTCCCACAGGGGGCAGCAGTCTAAGCAGGGACTTCCAAACTTTCCTCACCTCAGATACTTCCTCCAGCTCCTCTAGTGGAACCCCAAGGTGCTGGCCTGGGAACGCCTTAGGATCCCACTGGGGGCAGCAGTCTAAGCAGGGACTTCCCCACAATCCAGCCCTGGATATTTATTTAAAAATATTTGCTATTCAAAAGCCTTCAATGGTCAAATTTCAACCTGTTTGATTCAAAAAGCCTCAGAATACACTCGAAATCGTTGTTTGACTCGTCGACTCATTCGCTGACTACTAACATAAAAGTTAGTAGGAGCAGCCCTAGTGCGGACACACATTTCTATCCCAATAACACTCCTCAGTGAAACACACCAATGAAATCTTCCATTTTCTGTATTACACAGTTCAAACTCATAACGTTTGAACAGAAACCATTTGGTCTCCTCTCATGCAGAGCCGTGCGCGCTGAGGGGGTCTTTAACTGAACCTCCATTAGAGCCTGCTCTCCTTCACTGGGGGAGTCAGTATCACCAGTCCCAGGT
>KN484710.1:0-11680 GCA_000787095.1 Periophthalmodon schlosseri
AATTACAGCATCTTTATTTTGTTAAATTCATGTTGAAACTGCCATGCTTTTCTTGTGCCTAAACTGTCCCTGCATTTTGAATAGAGTTTTCTGTGTTGAAGACATAGGTAAAGAAGTGTTTTCAGTGTTGATGACATGAGTAGAGGTGATGATGAGTAGAGGTATTCTGTTTTGGAACTCAGCGCTACTTCCTGTATTTTTGTACTTTTCTTCTTATTGTTTTCCCACAAACTGCCACTTAACTGATGTAAAAGTATGATAAATACAAATATCTCTGGGCCCACAGTACAAACTCACTGAAGTCGGTGCATGGGTTGGCTGGCCTCCGCAGCACCACGCGCCTCAAGAACATGTACAGATGACTGAGGACGATGAAAGGGGGCGGGGCTGCGGGCCGGCTGTAGTACTCCTTTATCAACTCATACCTCTGGAACTTCCATATACAGTCAGTGTTGTCCTGCACTTCCTGGAAGGTAAAGCTGTCCCACATCACAAATTATTCATATTTTAAAACCTCTGTTTGTACTTTGTGGCCAAGTTTGTGGCTAACCAGTACTACACACTTTTCCTGTTGGTGGGTTTTAAATGGCATTCTATAGGTCAATAATATTTAATCCAAACCAATCCAAAACATTCATCTGAGAGACAGAAGTTACAGATTTTCTTGAGAATGAGAATATTCAAGAAGAAATGTGATAGAGATAGGGGGGGCTGGTTCTCCAGGCTAATCCTAAAACCTACTGATTCAACTGACGGTAAATTGACTTTTTTGTAGCTTTGAACCATGTTACAATGCTGTTTCCTTAAAATTGGAAGTTGTTTCTGTCATTTAAACATTGCATATTTCTTAATTGTATGCCAGAATTTTTCAAACAACTGCAATAAGTACAGGGTCATGGGTAGTGAAAATTCAACTGCAAAATTGAACATACATACTACTCCCAGTATGTATTTGAGACTCAAACAAAATGATACCCACTCACTTGAATATGGCTATGAGCAAGTTGAGCAGCAGTATGTTAGCGAAGAGCAGGTACACACAGAGCATGAGGATGGTGAGCCACTCTGGGAACGCAGGCATCTCCTGCTCATTTAACATCGGGCACTTGGGTTTGAGAGGGTCGCTGCCATTCATACTGCACAGGTTTATGTCAAAGTCTGTGTCTGCAAACAGCAAAGAGACGCACTGTACTCCGGCAATGTATGGACGAAGGGGTAACACTTTATAAAAACTACACTTTATTTAGCCTTATTAAAGCATGAACAAAGACTTAATTCACAAATCATTTTTTAAAGTGGCTGTACCCTTTTTTTTCTTTTTTTTTCATTATTTGAGCATAGTTGAGCAAAACTTCTCAGCTCTTACTGTAGAAATGAGACCTCGGTGTGTTCTCTGCATCTAATTATAGAGAGTTTTGTCCCCCTAGAATCAGCAAGTGAGCTATTAGCATGTTAGAATGTTTGTTAGCATTATCGTGATGAAAAACTCGCTCTGGCCTCTAGAAGTTTGTAAAAAAACATGCTTATAAACTCATCATGGTGAATAATTAGGACACTCTGAATGCATAAGGTAAGTGAGGAATAATAAAAGCCAAAGTTAAATCTGTCAACTGGACAAAAAGTTGTCGGAGTGAAGACGTTTCACTGCTCATCCAAGCCCCTTCTTCAGTTCTGGTCAGATACTGGTGGACACTGCCTTATATCTATCTGAAGGGAGGAGCTCACTACACTGAAACTGTAAACAGCTATTGTTTACAGTTTCAGCCTGAACAAGCATCCATTCAACCTTAATGCCCCTGGCTGGTTCTATTGTTCTTTTGTTTCCTTTGTTCCTTTGTTTGCTTTGGGTCTGAGGATGGGGTTGTATATAGGTGACTGTTGATGTCTGAGACCCCCATTCCTGTTTAAGGAAGGATTTTCTTTCCTAAAAAAATAGCTTCTTTAACTCCCCTCTTGAACCATTTATTTTTTTTGGCTAAGATCTGTACCTCACTATCTTCAAAAGATTAGATTGGTTACTGGCTTTCAGATGGAGATGTACGGTGGACACTGTTGGTACGTTCTCTTATGGAGTAGACCACATTACTTTGTTTATGGCTCCGGGTTTCTGTCTTAAAGTGTTTGTAGGTTTGAAATAGACTGGAATCTCAAACTGTCTCAAAATTCTCTGAAGTTTTTCAGGCACACCCGCTGTGTAATGAATAATTACACCTCTCATTCTAGGTTCAGATTCCCTGTTGTCCTGTTTTTTAGCTCTCTTAGATCTATTCAAGGCCCATTTTGGATATCCACACGCCGAGAGGGCTTTCTCCATGTGTTGTTCCTCCTTCAATTTTCCCTCTGTGTTTGTGGGCACCACTTGAGCTCTGTGTTGTAGAGTACGGATAACTCCGAGTTTGTGCTGCAGTGGATGGTGTGAATCAAACAGCAGGTATTGATCCGTGTGTGTGTGTGTTTCCTTAAGACTTCTACCTGGAGTCCTCGGTCCTCTCCTGTAGTTACTGCACAATCTAAGAAGGCCAGTTTGTTCTCCTTGGCCTCTTCCCATGTGAACTTGATGTTTGGATCCACAGCATTAATATGTGCAGTAAAGGGTTCCAGATCTTTTTGATTTTTTGAATTTTGATTTTAGTCCAGTTGTCATCCACGTATCGATACCAATACGGGTGGGGGAGTGCCTGGAAATGAGGCCAATGCATCCTGTTAAAATTGTTCCATATATAATTTCGCCATAATAGGAGAGACCGATGAGCCCATGGCACAGCCGTGGATTTGCCTATAGAAGTTTCCTCTAAACTGGAGATATGTGGTATTCAAACAAATTTCCAGCAGTTTGCAGATTTGGTCCGGTGACAGTTTGGTTCTCTCTTTTAGCTGCAGTAGCCTCCTCTTTGCTGCCTCCACCGCTACTGATGTAGGGATACAAGTGAAAAGAGAGATCACATTAAATGAAACCATGGTCTCATCTGCATCAAATTGAAGATGCTCGATTTTGCTCACAAATTCTGTTGTGTTCTCGATATGGTGCTCCGTGTTGCCCACCAGAGGAGCCAGGATGGTCTTCAGATGTTTGGCCACATTGTATGTGATTGAGTCAGTGCTCCATACAATGGGTTCCTCCCTTAAGATAGATATAAGGCAGTGTCCACCAGTAATCTGACCAGAACTGAAGATTGGATGAGCAGCGAAACGTCTTCACTCCTACAACATTTTGTCCAGTTGACAGATTAAACTTTGGCTACTAATAAACTATTTGTCCATGATGAATTATGTTTTTGTTCGTGCTTTATTCAAACTAAACATGATTAATAAATTTCACTTTTGTTTTTGACACTCTGTCTCCCCTCCCTTTACTCTCCATACTAAGTCACTCCCCCTTCAGAGCACTATCACAACACAATCAGCATGCATCCCCCTAATGAAACTACTGCACATCGCATCAGATTTGTGAAGTTGTAGTGTATTGCTTTGAATCCTGCTTTTGCATATTTATGAAAAAGGGCCGTGCCGGAGCATGGGTGACGTAGGCTTGTGTGCTGAGCTTTGCTTAGGATCGTACTGCTCCTCACAGTTAGCTGTACGACCCTATCCTATAACTGTAAGGAGGGTTCGAATAGGGCCTGGGAGAGATCGCTAAATTACTCAAACATGCACGGATGACATCTAAAATCTCAATGAAGTTATAATAGTAAAAAGCTCCAAAATGTCAATTTTGCATAATACCGCTCTTTAAGGAGTACTTATTATCAAGAGGTACCAACAAAGATATGTAAAAATGCACTTACTGTCCATGTTTTTAGGCATGTCTCCAAATATGGTGAGGTAGGGCTCATAGACGGCCCCTCTCAGGATCCAGCCCAGCCGGTCCTCGTTGTGGATGAGGATGCTCTGCTTGGCCACTCCATAGGCCACCACCCAGATGCTTAATAGGAACATGAAGAAGAACATGTCCATCATCTGCAGCAGACAGATCAGAAGAAGCAGGTTACTCTTCATAATATGGTTTGAGATATGCTTACATTATTTTAAGGCACTGTTACACCTGGTTCACACTGAATGTGGTTCAGTCTGAAGATCATACTTCCAGGGTGTATTAGATAAGAGAATGCAGGTCATTGTGTTATCCACAAACTAAAGCTAAACTAGTACACTTCTTTATTAGACAAATTAATTTGTATTTTTTCTATGGACTTCAAGAGGTTCATTATAGAGGCTTATTATACCTGATACCACACCAGAAAAGAAAGAGAAAAAGATGTCTTGACATCAGGTAGACTAGATATTAATAGACTGAATATTCTCATGGATGAAATTCCTCAGTTTGGCAAAGAAATATAGGAACACATGGTACAATTTTTTTGTACATGGCGATTCATCCAGTAAAAGTCTATGGCTGTTGATCATGGTACTGACGACCTGTGAAACCTTCACTCACAACAGCGAATGTGGTGTGTGGGATCTGTTAGGTTTGGTAGCCAGGAGTTAGGCACATACCACATTCAGGGTGAACTAAGGATTACACTGTATGGTGTCTCCTCACCATCCTTTTGACAATAATGATCTTTGGTCCCAAAGTTCGACTGATTGTGAAGATAGCCATGAGACGCAGACAAAACACAATGAAGTCGATACAGAGAAGAATTTTTCCAGCATAAAACAGGCCATCACTTAACCTAAATAGAAAATGCATATTCAGTTATCAAAATTATGGAAATAATACCCAAAACAGAAATTTACATGTTATTTCAATAAAAGTATGCTAAACCTGAACACAAGGCCAGTGATGAAAAGGATGATGGACAAAACATCTAATATATTCCACAAGTCGTTGATGTACATTTTGACCTTTTTCCGAAACCTAAACCCATCAGGATCGTGAAACAGCTGTGAATGAATAGTAAAGAAGAAGCACAAAGTTAGATTACATACTGAAAAATAAATTACTCAATTTAAATTATACTTTTGAGTTTGAAATCTTTGAGTAAGTAAAAGGAAGTAAAAACACAGAGTGAAGAAGAGGGGGCTCAGCACACATGCTTGAGGGGCTTCAGATTAACTGTGATGGTGCTGGATGTGTTGAAGTGGACATGGCATCATCAGCTGAGCAGTTGAACCAATTTGCAAACTGGACAGAGGTTCAGACATTGATGGAGAACAGACTTATGCATAAAAGCATAGTGAAAGAAAACATTCAAAGACGTTAATTTAACTTAATATAAAAGCCTTGTATGTTATGATTAAAATGGTCTCACCTGTCGGATCTCCTCACAGACTAGGGAGAAGAGCCAAACGTACAGCAGGATCTCTGAGCCTGAAGGAGTGGCCTGGAAGTCCACCATCAGCACCACAGCAAACAGCAGCAGGAAGGCAAAGTAGGACACAATGTTCATGAAGAACTTGACCTGAGGAGAGGTGTACAGAGACACCAGGCGTGCCAATCCATCTAAGGGTTTCAGCTCCACCTCCTGAGATGACTCACTGAGGAGACAAGAATATTTCAACAACACAGTTTACATTTTTCCAATTCAAAAGCATTGTGAAAGTGTGTAAGCTACGCACAGGCCTTCAGATTTCATGTGTAAGCCACTTCCTGTGACCGACTCAATGGTTTTCATTTCCTCTTTCCTCTCAGCCTCTCTCTGGATCAGTTCATCTTTTCTGGGGAAATCAGTCAGACAAGGGAACCTTTACTAGTCCCAACACTGGAACAGCTAAGTACAAGAAGAGCAGTACTGAGGAAAACCCATAGAAATGCACAGTCTCAACAGTGGTCCAGAAATGTTGCAACAGATACAAACTGCATCATGAACACATCCTGATCTCTACAGCTGATTTCTGTTTGTCAGTATTTGTAAACAAAAAATTGTAAAAGCAAAAAGTACACAGTTGAGCTCAATGCAGTGATGTAATGTTTGTTTGTAAGTAGATTTTCAGTCTGATTTAAATTTTTTTCATTACATTTTATTTAAAGCACCCCTACATGGGATTTCTGGTGGCAGGAAAGTTAAAGTCAAACTTTGGAATATTCTCCATGGAGATAAATCAGTTCTATTTCATCCCTCCTGACGGTCAGAGGGCAGCAATGAAAAATCTGGGACAACGAATGGAAATTAGCCTTTGGCTATAATCGGGGGTGTTTACCTTCATGTTGTATCATGTCTGTCCATTAACATGCACTGTCCCAATCAAATAAATAAATTAATAAAAATAAATAAATCCCTGAAAGTAATCCGGGATTCATAGAACCATAGTTACATTTATTTCTTTTTATGCCATTCCATGAAAAATTCCAGGCAAAGCAATACTATCTCCATGGAGACAAGCAGCAAACTTCCACCAAGCAAAGTTAGGTCTGTGAAGAGGCAAGCCTGCTCATAGTAAAGATACATACAATTATTTTCACTGACAGAACCTATGCTAACTTTATGTCACTGGGCTTACATGTTCTTGTTTGATCAACAACTACCTAAAGTCCAAGAAGTGCATGTAGATGAGAGGGAAGAACAGGATGCACAGCAGGACTCTCCAAACTGGGTTCTCCACTGACAGCTCTCCACACCAGATCTGAGTCAGCAGAGCCTGAACATGGAGGATGGTGGAAAGTCAACACAAATCTGCCACATTTGTGTAAATCATGACAAGAGAACACAGATTACCTGAACACCTGACTGAGCCACAAAGCTTTGGTTGTTAGCCTCCAGTGCCATCCTCAGACAAGTGGTTCTGCCCCAAAATGGTGACACCCGCATCAGCAATTTCTGAGCACGTTCCTCATCACAGGAGTAGCACTCACTGAAGACATCTGGGATTCATTGGAAATTCACACCCTGTCATTCTGACTGTATTTCCAAGTGTGTGGTTTAGTGTTAATATAATATTCAGTGTTAATATAACATAATTATTTTCACATTACAATAGCCTCCACACTATTATAGACAAAGTATTTCATCCATCCATCTTCTTCCACGTATTCTCTGGAGCCAGGTTGTGTTGGAGAGTTGAAATTTCCTCAACCCACACACTGTCTCCAACTCCTCCAGGTGGATCCTGAGGCGTTCCCAGGCCACACAGGGAGGGCGTAGCCCAAACAATGCCCACAACACCTCAACTGTGGTGAAGCAGCAGCTCTACTCCAAGCTTCTCTTATGTGACAAAGCTTCTAACACAACCAGTGGTCTAAGGGACCACTTGTATCCACATCCTTTCTGTCATTACCCAAAGCTCAGGAGTAGGAACGTAGATTGAGCGGTAAATCGAGAGGTTTGCCTTTTGACTCAGCTCCTTCTTCACCACAACAATCCAATACAGTGACCGCATCACTGTAGATGCTGCACCGATCCACCTGTCAATCTCACACTCCATCCTTCCCTCACTCATAAAAAAGACCCCGAGATACTTGAACTCCTCCACTTGAGGCAAGCACTCTCCACCCACTGGAGAGGGCAAGCCACCTTATCTCAGTCAAGAACATTCTAAAAGAAAGTGCAACCACCTTTGTGTCCCAGTCTAGTTTGCCCAATTGCCGACTTTTGTCTTTCTCCAGGAACTCTCTGAAACCCCTTCCTTCTTATAGCAGGTTACATCTTTAAAGGCACATGTATGATGGTTCTTACCCATGGCACGCTTCTCATACAGTTTGGCCAGCTCTTTCATTTCTTCTGCCTCATCTGCATCTTTGTCCTCTCCTGCCAGTTTTTTCAAGATCTTACTGGCAGCCAGAGCAGCGGCCATGCAGTCCTGACACTGCCATGAAAAAACATTAAGACAGTGCTCACTGACCTTCATTCATAGAACACATTCAGAGTCGTGATCACCTCCTCCCAGGCGATTTCTGCCAGTGCTCTGTTGTTGTGGAGAATGGCCCACAGGAACAGGTCTCTCTCTGGGTTTCTGTGTGGATCAGGAAGTTTCTCGTTGAAAGTGCTCTGAGATCCAAGGCTCTTGGAGAGCTGTAAGAGAGACAAGGAGCATGTAGAACATCGTCTTGTCCAGGTTATTTCAGGAAGGTTATTTAATACTGAATTAAGCCCTGAAGTAGAAAACCATCCTGCCATTTCTCACCTCCATCTTGATTATGAAATACATTTTGGTCCTGTTATTGCATGAACATGCGTGAATCAGTAAATAATAAGACCATTATAATTTGCTTCAAATCACACAATATTTTGTCAGTTTTGCATAATTTGTTTCTTTAAAATCATATGACATATCATGCTTTATTTTGGACTTTATAAACTCTTAAACATGTTTTTTGTCATCTTTTTAGTTTATGTTTTAGAACATAAAAATGGCTAATTAATAAGATGTGAGTTAAAGCTCCCTCTGCTGATTGCAATAGGCATTACCTGTGAAAAACAACAACAAAGCACAGTATTCTGCAGTATTCTACCTGTTATCTATCTAAAATCTGTGGAGAGGACCTAGTGTACAGGATTACTGAAACAACTGTGTATGAAGCAAATTACATTTTGCTAAGGGAACAACGTTATATCATGGTTAAGGTCAATTTTTTATGAATGTTCCCCCCATCAAAGGCTCTGTACTGAAAATCATTACTCAAATCATTTTTTATATAGTATTTGAATGAGGCTTACTGAATCTGAGGCTGTGGACATATCCAGCTGGTAGACGGTGCCAGAGGTGGGATAGACGTGGCAGGTGAAGCTCCCTAGCAGACGGCGAACCTCCTCAGACACATGGGTCAAAGAGATGGTCTGGCTCTGGGTGGAGAAGGCTCGCGGGCGCATTCCAAAGTGCGGTCTCCTGGTGCGCTGAGAGGAGCTAGCGCGTTTGGCTAGCCTCCTCAGGAACAGACAGTTGGGCAGCTGCTTGTAGAGCTCACACAGGGTCTCCTCCTGAAGGAAGTCCCGCAGGCTGACCCCGTTCTCCAGCAGAAGACTCACAAACTCAGGTTTGTTTCCAACCAGAGCCGAGAACATGGCACTGTGGAGCTGCTCCGACTGTGCAATGGGAACAGAGAGCACAAAATGGATTCTTGTGAGCTTTAAGCCATGTTAGAATGTTGTTACCTTCTAAAATACCTGGAATTGTGTTTTATTTCATTATACATGTTTGAGTGATCCTTTATTATTAGTCCTTCTGCATCTCCAAAGCTCAAAATGCTCTGTTCCAGCTTGTGATGTCATGTAGTGGTAGTTTTCAAGTTAACAGCTACCGGTACTTTTTACCTTTTGTTCAGTAGTAATTGGCAATTTCAGGGCTTAAATGAGCCAAATGATTCTAGTGAAGGTGTATGGAGTTTAAAAACAGCTTCCTGTATTACCACATGACATCACAAGGTGGAACAGAGTGTTATCTATTTGAGAGAAGAATTCAGCCTAAATATGCAGGATTTATGTATTAAACATGTGTGAATGAAACAAAACACAACTCCAGGTATGTTTGTGACGAGGAAACAACATTATAACATACATCAGAAAATGAAGTAATATGGGCCCTTATAAGGTGAAACAATGAGAAATCACTTTGATGTGAGAAAAAAATATGATATGGTACCAAATAAGAGTCAGGTATGGGGAGATTTTAGTGCTATAAAATCACCCATAATGAAAAAAAGTTACATACTCTGGCTTTAAAATAAAATAAGTAAAGTAATAACAAATGAGTCATTTCAGGCTCAATAGATCTGACAAAACTACACAAACAGCATTCTAAATCCAAGCTATCTTGGCTGAAGAACAGTCCACCTTCATGGTTAATATACACTGCCTGGCCGAAAAAAAAGTCACCACCTGGATTTAAGTAAGTAAATAGGTACAAGCCTCCTATTGGATAAATAATATAAATACATGTTAGGTTGTCTTGTGCAGTATTGATTATCACAGAATTGTCATATGAGTTTATCAAGGAGCCATGTATTAAGAATTGCATATATAGAATTGCAATATATACATACTTAGAACTATGAATAAATTCTGTCCCAGTTGTTTTTTTTGTTTTGCGTATACTGCTGCTCACCTTCCACTGACTTTCATCGGTGAATATCTCGGTGTTGGCGATGTCCACTCTGTTCCAGGCCACAGCCAGCTCAAGCTGCCTCTGAGAGTCCTCACTCACTATCCCCTGTGAACTCCGGGATGCTGAGGGAACAAGAGGGATTTTTTTCAATGTCTACTGTAATACCACATCTGACTATTACAGTATATGAGCAAATCTGCAGCAAGGATTTAGGGTTGATTTGATGGTATTTGTTTATTTTCTTTTCCTATTTACAAAGTGCTTTTAATAGTAAGGTTAATGAACCTAGACAATGCAAACCCTTTTGTATTCCTCCAAAGTCAGAACTCTGTTTGACTGTAGATGTGTAAAAAATAAATAAATAAATAAAGTCCTAGTACTAAATATGTGATGTGTGAGCAATTTGAAGATTTTATTTAAACTTGATCATTGGTACAGCCTTATTTACTCTTTACTCTAGTTTGAGTAGCAAATATTAAAATAGTTACTGCAGTGTTTGTCAAACTGTGGTACATGTGCCCTTAGTAGTACACAGGGCCCCCTGCAGTTTGAGAATTTGTTTTATTTAGAAACAAAACTATAAATGTTTGGTCCTAATTTGGGTTAATTATTAGATAACACGATAACATATCTCGAGTTGTATTTGGTGTCATTCACAGCATGTTCTCGTTCATTACTGCTGCGTGCTTATATTAATATATCGGGGCATTTCCCTATATACAATTCTTTTAATTGGTTTTCCTATGGTAATTCCCTCTGTTACCACTAGATGGCGAGCTGCAGCAGCACTTGTGTATGTGTACTTCTTTAATTAGCCATTATTTTAAGTTCTAAAATATGAAATGCCAAAGCAAAGGTACTAAAGGCCAGTAGCAATAAAAATAATGCATAATATTTGTTCTTTAAGACCATGTGTAGCCCTAATTTAGCCCTGATTTAGATCTGGTGGTACTTGGAAAACCAAATGTGATCTTAGGTGGTACATTTGGTGTGACATTTGAGAACCCCTGATCTACTAAATCCTTCCAACCCCATTAAACTCATAATTCTTTGCGGACAGAATTACATTTGCCACATTCCACTTGCGCTGCTGTTTCTGCTCTGTCCATTTTCTGTAATTACTGCGATGCCTCCTCGCTGTACAGCCATTAATATAATGGCTTCCTTATCTCTAACCTTTGAGGAGTGCCCGAAGAATAGCCACGTCCACATCTCCATCGCTCTCAGCAGTCGCCCGGAAAACGGTCAGCAGATGTGGAGCTCTGATGATGTCCTGGATCTGAAGAAGCAAAAGCACAGGTGGGGAGAGGAGCCAAATATTGTACTAAGAACCTCATTTATCCAGGGTTTGTTCATGTGCAAAACAGCTAACCACGCCAAAAGTGCTGCAAAAACCTGTCGCAGTTTATCACACAGACGCTAAAGAACACGCAGCGAAGTAAAACGGTGCATTTTCACCAACATGGGCAAAAATTCAGTCGAAGGAAATGCAAATGCCAGATATATCACAACTATGACAGCAATAACGGTGTGATACTATAGTACTGGAGAGACATGTGCAAACTTTTTAAACAGGGTTACAGCTGCAATTTGTGCCCCTTTAAAGCATTAGATATTGATTTTAACTACTTTGAAACAACCAATCAGTGATCCGGTTCCCGCCAGACGCTCCTTAATTCAAATGATAGGCGAAAATGATCGG
>KN484710.1:11760-38420 GCA_000787095.1 Periophthalmodon schlosseri
AACGTTAATCTGCAACAGCACTTTAACAACAGTTCAATATCCCATAGGGGCAGAGGCATGCGAGCTTTAGTACTCTGAATACTCTCATTTACAGATCAGTTTATCAACAGAAATAATATGCGCACTTCCCAATAGTAAATCACACGCAATACACACACAAACTGCACAAGCTATTTTTAAGTTTATACTCGCAGTTTAGCACCTGGAATGATAAATGTGGCCCTAAGAGTAATGTTACTTCAAAATAATATTACTCAAGTAGAAGTACAACGTAGTGGTCTAGGAAATTACCCGAATAAGAGTAAAAATAAGAGTACTCAATTAAGTAAGAGTTATGTAATTGGAAGGATAAAAAATGAAATAATACACACAATCTGGAATTTTAAAGGATAAAGGATAGACCACGAAAACAAATAATTTTTTTTTTGTGTCACTAGACTCATTCAAAGAGGGAAGAGTAAACTAAACTTTCACTCAAGTAAGAATGTCCTGTACTGTACTGTACTCTTCATTCAAAGGTTTGCAGTTTGAGTCCCGTTACATCAAGGAACCACTCACACCCATTCACACACATTTACATACCAGCGTATGCAGACACTGGGGTGAGGTGGGTGTCCAAGGGCACAACAACAGTAGTATTCATCTGTGGGAGTTGGGATTGAACCTGCTTGACCTGCTTTACCAACGATGATTATGCCGGAAGTGGGATTTGAACCACTGACCTTTGGATCAGAGGACAAGCGCTCTACCATCGCTGTTATGGTGGATGTTTCTTGTTCTTTGGGTGCCCAGTTTGTGGTTAAGAAAATGACCCTTACATAATACATTTTAATAAACTAGTATAGAACTGAATTCTGCCAAGTACAAAGGATCTATTGGTATCTGCATCCTGTAGACACTTGCTCTTTGATTCAAGAAGAAATAAGGCGAAACAGTGTGGACAAACTACATTGAAATAGAAATATGAAAGCATGTTGTTTTACCTTCTTTGTCCACTCAATGATCTTTGCGTCTGAGAAGTCCTCATACTCCTGTCCAAAGAACCTCTTCATGAGCTGCTGGATGAGGCTGATGGTGACTCTGCTCACAGGCAGCTCTGCCACATGTGCCACCACATCTGCTATCCTGCCCGAGCCCTCCAGTACCACACACGGAGTACCGTTCAGCATGGCATTGTACATGGTCTGAGAGGAGATACAGAAGATACAAAAGCCTTTATTTGCTCTTTTACTAGTCAACAAAAAGCCCTTATTTTGGTAATGTGCTGGTGTGATCCTGCACTCACCCAGGAGAGTTCTAAACGTTTGGATGGAAGGTTTGGCAACTTTAAGAATTGATAGGAATAGCCAGGTCTGAGCCCTGACTTAATACTGCCCTTGTAAAACACTGTAGAGGAGTATCTCATCATGTTGGATGGAAGCCCGCTGGGATGTGCCACACTGTGGCAGCAGTGGCTCTAGTGGAAACTTGTCAAAGCCCAGCCACAGCTTGGCAGCCTCACTTCTGTCAGTCTGCCCCAGAGCAGCTGTGGCTACAATAATAGCATAATCGCTTACCACCACTGTGTGGAGTGAATGAAAATGCACTCTAAAGCGTCTTTGACTATTCAAAAGGCACTGTATAAATCAATTGCATCATTATTGAAGATTTCACACAATAATAATAGGGAAAGCCTCTACACCAGCAGATGTATAAACACCAGAGGCAGAAAAGCAGCGGTCCACAGTTGGCAGAAGAGGCCATCTTTGTCAAAAGGGTGTGTTTTCTTTGTCGCAGAATGGACTCTCTTACTATAAAAATTAAATAATGGCCCATTTAAGTTTCTCACCCTAGGCCCAATTCTGTCGGTCTTTATCATCAAAACACCAGAAAGTGTTTGAAATTACAGTTGGTTGACCAGGGTTAAGTTTAGTAGAAGAAGAGCAGACTCACATCTAGAGTGCCCGGTCCTCCATCCAACACCACACACACCACAGGGATGGTCACTCCGCTCGCTAAAGTCACAAAATCAGTATTATTAGCATATCAAAAACACTGAATGAACTAAACCATTCTTTCTGACCTTTGTTGCTCAGCCTTTTCCTGGCGATGCATTTCTCCAGCTGGGCTCTCAGTTCAATTTCAGCTCCGTACTGTCCATGAGTACCATTGTCCACCAGCAAGAAGTGGGTGTGGTTCTGGTCCAGGCAGCACAACTGGCCCACACCCTTCACGTCTGCATCATAATGAGCAGGGAAACAACCCTAGAGTAAGGCCAGACAGTAAGGTAAGGTCAGAAATATTGTCCCGAGAAGAAAACTGGTCATGTTATATTACCACTTTTTGGTGTGGTTTGAATACACTTCTCATTGTAAAATTATAGGATTACTTTCTCAGAGTGAATCTACCTGCAGATCAAAGAAGAGAATAGGTGTGTTTGGGGGACCACGAGACGTTTTAGCAGTACCACTACAACTTTGCAGCTGTAATTGCTAATAAAAAACAGCTAAAACCACACTTTTCACCATAAGCGACATCTCATTTACATTGAACATTTGATTTTCAGGTTTCACTTTCACTTTAATGTAGCGGGCCAAAACAATGAGTCAACACATGTTAGTCCACAGTGGAGGGACTGTAGTTTGTCCGGACTACGTGGTTACATGCGGCTTCTCCAGATGTGACAAACATTTATAATCACACCTGTACCCGTTTTTATGTAGTTATTTGTTTGTTTTTATTTGTAATTTTCTGTATTTTAAACAGGGCGCCCATGAAAAGGAGAGCCTGAGTGCTCTCATTGGGCCCTCCCTGTATAAATAAATATAAAGAGCGATAAAGAAGATATGTTATTGGGATCTGGAAGATTCGGATCATAACACATCTCAAGTGTAGTTCCCGGGTTTACATGCATTTTGAATTTTATTAGACTATCTAGCTTCACCATACAAAAAAGAAAGCCACTAAAGAGTGTAAAAACTGAATCTGCTGTAGTACCTGTGGGTTGACCAGTGTGTGTCTGTTGTGGAGGATGCCCCATGTGGCCACACCGATGGCCACGATGTGTCCTCTGCCCATGGAGCTGCTCAGGGCATAGTCCTTCACTGCTTGGCCCACATGCTTCATCACTCCGGTGTTAGTGCCTCCTGTCAGGATCCACGCTCCTGCCACAGTGACAGTTTTTACAAGGTGTCTGCATGTTTCTGGGAAGCCAGGTCGGGCCATTCTGATCAGCAGATAGCCTGACTCTATCTCACCATTTTGTCAGATTTGCAGGATAAGTGCGTTCCTGAAGACTATGTAATGTCATTATAGTGCTTTAGTATTATGAGGTACCAGCCAACCTCTCCCACTTGGGCTTTTATATTTGTTTTTAAGCTGTAGCAGCTCTTTCACATTTTAGATTTTGTGTTTTGAGGTTTTACAGAAGAAAAAGGCCTTACTTGCATTTGACACTCATATAATGTTGCCACTTATTCTAAAAATTTTGAATGTTCTGATGTCATCTGCATAACTTCTATTGACCTTTAGCATGTTTTGATGTCATTTGTAACCCAGCAATTGCACTTTTCAGAAATATCCTCAATCAAATCTTTAATATCTAGTAAGTAAAACATCTAAACTTGGCAATAAGATCCAGTCCAAGCTACAATAATATTTATGTTTGCAGTGTGGCCCTACCTGTGGTCTGGGCCACCTTGATGAGGCCCCTGTGGAACATGTTCTTGAGCCGGGTCCTCAGGTAGAAGTTCTTGGCTCCCCCTGTGACTGAGATGAGCAGGTTTGGAGTGGCCAGCTTCCATTGTTCTGTCAGGAGCTCGTACAGCAGCTCGGGCTGTGTGTCCGAGGAAACACGCACGTACTACACACATGCACATGTGTGAGATATAACATATACTACACATGTACACACACACACACACACACACGACACAAGAACTACTGATTTATTCTCTTGTGAATTAAATGTCATCCAAAAGCACAGGGGCTCCGGTGTGAAGTAGCCGTCTTATAACAAAAAGGTTGCAGGTTTGATCCCAGCTTTGGTTTCACCTATACCTTGATGAATGCACATATTGGCTTCCACCTCTGTTAGTGTACCCCAGGGCAGTGGTAGCTATACTGTAGTGACTTACCCATTAAGTGGGAGTGGGAGTTAATGAAATGCGTATTTGGGTGTTAAAAGTTCTATATCAATCTAATGTTGATGACAGACAGAAAGGCCCTATGTTTGTTGTATGTAGTGTGTACCTTGGCAGTCTTGTGTCCCAGCCCTCCAAAGCAGATGTTGCCGAAAGCGTCCGTTTTGCTCTCTCTGACATGTTTGTGCAGGTTCCAGCTCTCTGTGTGGTCAGCAAGTTTGAGGGCCTCCTCCACATGACTGCTCCTGCTGTGGCCACACTCGCACCTGTCCTCACTGTCACACAACAACAGGTACAGTGTTACACCTGTCCTCACTGTCACACAACAACAGGTACAGTGTTACACCTGTCCTCACTGTCACACAACAACAGGTACAGTGTTACACCTGTCCTCACTGTCACACAACAACAGGTACAGTGTTACACCTGTCCTCACTGTCACACAACAACAGGTACAGTGTTACACCTGTCCTCACTGTCACACAACAACAGGTTACAGTTTTAACCTGTCCTCACTGTCACACAACAACAGGTACAGTGTTACGCTTCACAAACAGCTTTAGCTACACAACAACTGCAGTACTTTAACTGTACTTGAGTAATGTAATTACCAAGTAACATGCTTCTTATAGTAGAATATTAGGTTACTATTCGTGACTCATTTAGTGACAAAAGTAATATAATGATATAATAAATAAATAAAATAAAAAGCCCTTTTTACTCTGGAATGTCCCATGGCATGGCATTAAACCTATCTGTCATGTTTTTGTTTAAATTATCGGGTTATTGCTCAAACTAAAACTTGAATATCATGCATTCTAACTGCACGCCCCTTCACAGATCTGATTTCCTTGCCTCCATAGAGATAGTTAAGTTTAATGCCGTACTGTGAAACAGTCTTGGGAAATCAATAACATTATGGAGAGGAGTAAGTGGCAGGCACTCAGAAAAGTTAGATAGTACACCGTTTAATTCTTTTTGGTAATGGATCACTGCAGAGTTGTTAAGCGTGATGTCACTTCCGGGTCCATCAGCTGATTGAAAACAATGAACATGTTTACAATTTACTTTTCATTGACGGCACATGTCACATTAAAAAGACATTGCAATAGTTTAAGACTAACAAGGTTAACAAGCATGGATCTATGGTTAAACTGACAGTTTACGAGGGAGGTCGAGGTAAGAAGCTAGACTAGACTAAGCTAGCGTTGGCGGCACTGGTTGTTACTTAAGTATCACCTAAAAAAATCTACTTAAGTAAAACTATTCAAGTGCCCATTTAAAAATGTTCTTAAAGAGTAAAAAGTTAAACTATTTCACACAGATTTTGAGGTCTTATAAGAGTTCAAATGGATTTATTTTGTTTAAGATAAAGAACAAACAACAACAAACAAAAATATTTAATCGATTGTTTTTTCTAGTCCAATGAGGTTCATCTGGTCTTTCATACCTGAAAACTAAACCTTCGTATGGAAAAAGAATCTATTAAAATAAAGATTGTTTGTTCTACCCGTTTTTATTTGTAAATTTTTGTTTGCTCAAACTACAAACGTGTTCAAAATAAACCCTCAGCTTTTTCAGCAGGTCTCAGACAATAATGAAAAATACTTTGACTTTTCAGTCCAGTTCAAAAATGTAGTGGAGTAAAGTAAAATATATACTTAAGTACAGTACTTTACTACTTTTACTTCGGTACGTTCCACCACTGGTTAGCGGTGACCAGCAGTTAGTGAAATGCACACACGGGTAATCCTATGTTAAAATAGATTATTACTACATTATTTACATATTTGATGCAGTTTGTGGTTAACATATGTTTTTGAAAGGTAACTGTCTCTTGTTTGATAAAAAAGGAACAAAAAGAAAAGTAGAAATCAGTTGTGAAGTTTATGGTTGGACCCAGAAGTGACATCATCACTGAACAGCTCTATATTTCCTCCTAAACTTGAGTCAATGGGAGGAGGAGTCAAAAGTAGTAGTACCTGTCGCTGCTCTTGTAGTAGCAGCATTCCTTCTTAGAGATGTGCCCTTGGACCCAGGTCGAGTAGTTGTACCTCTGCAGAGAAGAGGATGTGGTCAGAGGGGCAGTGGTCACTTTCAACCCCTCCTCAGACTGACCCATGATCCGAGACGCCAGTCCAAGACCCCAACCGGACCAGACCAGAGGCTGGGTCTAGTCCTGTGCACCGGTCAGGAGGCTGAGTGTGTGGAGAGGAGAGAAAGAGAGAGAGAGGAGTGAAGGAAGTAAGAAAAAGGAGAGATTAAGAGAGGGAGACAGTGAGGAGAAACAGAGAGGACAAGATGAGAGGGGAAGTAAGAAGGTACAAAGAAGGAAGAGAAGAGAGAAGGGAAAAGGAAAAGGAGATAGAAAAGGGGAGCGAGAAAGAAAAGAGCCAGGAGAGAAAGAGGGGGGAAAATGGGAGGGGGAAATGATGGAGAGAGAGAGATGAGAGAGGGAAGGGAGAAAAACGAAAATGCGAGAAAGGAGAGAGAGGGTAAGAAAATGAGGGGGGAAATGAAAGGAGAGGAGGAAAGATGGGGGGTTGACAGGAAACAGAAGAGGGGATGGAGAAACAGCAGAGAAAGTGAGAGGAGATGATGAGTGGAGAAAATGGAGGGTAGAGAGAGAAGGGGGAGGGGGGAAGGCAGGGGAGGTACAGAGAGTGAGAGAAGAGGACAAAGTAACGAAGAGGAGAGGAAGGAGAGCAAGGAGGAGAAGATGATGAGTAAGCAGAGAGGAGGTAGAGAAGGGGAGGAGAGAAGAGAGAAAGAAAGGATGGAAAGAGATGAGCGTAAGAAGGGAAAGGAGAGGTGGATGAGCGAGCGGTAAGAGAAGAGAGATAGATATAAACAGAGTAGACTAGAGAGTGACGGAAAGTGATAGAATGTAGAGGGAGAAAGAGATAGATAGAGATGGAGAGAAAGAGAGAGAGGGAGGCAGAGCTGTGCTGACTCACGGACTGCAGTGAGGCAACATCAGGACAGATCGCCAGCACCGGGGCGATCGATACTGCACAAAATACTGCTGCTAGATCATATTCTCTAGTAAAATCATTTCAAGTATTTACTGTAGTTATTGAGTGTGGAGTTTGCATGTTCTGCCTGTGTCTCTCCCAGGTACTTCACATTCTCCCGTAAACCCAGAACGTACTATGTATAGACCAATCCTCCAGCTAGGTACACGTCAAGATTTTTTTTTTTTTCATTTTTTAGTTACGTTTTTTTTTTTTGTTTGTTTTTGTGCCTAGCAACCATAACGTCTGTGTAATCCCTTAGTCATCCAGGTGGGAAAGTAAAAGAAAATCCTGTCAACTGGACAAAAGTTTTAAAGTGAAGACGTTTCGCTGCTCATCCAAGCGGCTTCTTCAGTTCTGGTGAGATTGCTGTCTTATATCTGTCTGGAGGGAGGAGCTAAATACACTGAAACTAACACACCTATATGTTTGCAGTATCTGTTTGTTAGCTATAGGTCATTTAAACCCAAGTCCAAGTCCCAGGTCCAGCACATAAAGCAAGAATTGTCCTGTTTTTCCTATCTGTGAAATCTCATAAACGTTTAAACCTTTGAACATCCTTTAAAAACCTGGCAGAGCTGTAACTCATCTTTAAAAGTCAAAGCTCAACACAGATTAAAAAACTACATGTAGCCTGCGCTCTAAAAAAAACTTACACTCACAACTGAACCTGTGTTGCCAGAGCCATGACCTACAGATAGAAGACACAAACAAGTTTTTCTCATTTTCCGTATATGAACAGGTCATGCTTCATGTGAAAGCTCAGAACCTCCAGAATTCACTCACTGAGATGCAGAGGCTGCACTAGCACTGATCCATAATTGGCTGCAGGTGATCAGAGAGAGTCCTTTTAGGTTTAAACCAATTGGCTTTCGGCATTGTAATTGGCAACCCAAATGAGAGACTTATGTAAGGTTTATTCTGCTTTCTGATTGGATAATCATCCAAAACAGCAAATTATAACAAACAACTTCATCATAGTAATGTTTTTGTAATTGAGAATAAATCAGCATTACGATTGTTATAGGTCAAAGCTATATTTGATTTAAACATGCACTTGTATCTGGGGACACAGTTAAGTCATGTTTATGGAATTTTGAATCAAAATCTTAAATATGGTTCCTTAAACCTGCAGCACCTTTGAAATAAACTTTTTAATATTGTTTTTAGATACATTTCCTGTTGTCGTCTTGACTAGTCCAGTCCGAGTCCAAGTCTGAGTCCTTGGTTTACAGGTCTGAGTCCTAGTCTAGTCTGAAGCTCAAATCAAGACAGAAGTCACTGTCCTCAGAAAGGTCTGGAGTAGTGTGAGTCTGGAGTAACCTCTGTAATGCTCTTAGTGAGTGACAGGTGGATTTAACCAATCACAATGAAGTGTGGACTCTCAGAAGAAGCAGATGGCTTTAATTACCACCTTAAGGCTGTATAAAAATATTGAAGTATATTGTGCATGACCTATCTGTGTCCCAAGATTCGAGGTAAACCTGTTCAAATCAAATATAGTCTTTACTGATAACAACTGTAATGCTGATTTATTCTTAAAAACAAAAACATTGTGGCTGTTGTTGGTGTTTTGGCTCATAAGATGTATTAGAATCTCTAAATCTCTCATTTGGATTGTCAGTTCCTACAATTAAAACCATTTGGAACAAAATCTGATCTGAATGGTCACTACCTAAACCCCAGGACCTGCGGCCAATCATGAATCAGTGCTAGTGCAGCCTCTGCAGCTCAGTGAGTGAATTCTGGAGGAATTCAGCTGTGGTTGTAGTCACTTTTTAAATCAGTAAGAGTGAAAGCTGTATACAGTGATATACAGCTGTGCAAAATAAAACAACCTTGCATTGAAATCTTCTTAATGAGGGCGCAAAGTGATATTTCTGCACTTGTTTAATTTTACTATCCATTCACTTTTTACGGAATACTTGAACGTGAACCAAGGCATTTACAAGCATCTTAGCACACAGATTGCTATAACGTGTAAATATTAAAACATATACATCAAGAAATTCATTTTTTATTCACAACACATTGATATTTCTTAGGTTTCATATAACAGACACATAAATACTCCTGCTCCATGTGAGACATCCACACATTCTACTGTTAAAGTGTGTTTGCTCCTGACACTGCTGCTGTGGAATAGAGCTACAAGATTAATCACAATCAAATCGAAATTGCAATTAGAACATAAATGAACATAAATTTTTGAAGTGCCCTAATTTCCTCCATAAACAACAAAATATCCGGTCTTATTCTGCATAAAACCTACTAACCCTGTAGTTTAGGTCTATACAAACATGTTCTGAAATATGATTTTTGAATTAGTTTGTCAGTTCATATTTCCGTCTTTTTGTCAATTCTTCTGGATGTTTTAAATATGACCGTTGAACAGAATTCTATTATCAAAACAGCAAATCTAACAATCACAGTGCTTTCCCAAATCGTTCCTCCCTAGGACTTACCTTGAGGTTGCCGATGATACGGTTGAAGTTGGACTTCTGGAGCTGCCCGGTGAACAGGGTGGGCTGCACCTTGTTGGACTCTGGCAGCATTTCTGCGAGGACATAAACAGCATGTCTGCGGTGGAGAGACATGAGGTGGGACTGTGGACTTCTAAGGGCTTATCTTATCTACCCAGCTGAACCCTATACCGCACGTGCACACTCTAAGAATCGTGCACGCTTGCAGGCTCGTGCAATCCAGAGATTCGTCAAAGTGAAGGAGACGTTCCGGTATTACAGATTGTTAGAAACCCTTACAAACACATTATGTCTGTGGTCAGAACATTAGAGTCTGTCAGGGAGGTCATGTGACACCACTCCAGAGGGAGAGAGAGAGAGAGAGAGAGAGAGAGGACCTCACACGATTTATACTTTGCAGCTGATATCATCAGCATTCCCTGGCGGTGTGATGCTAACTGTAGGCTCTACTCTGTCTGAAGCTCTGTTACTCAAGTTGATTTTAATCTGATCTTTATTTTAACACAATCTGAACAGAAATAACTGACTTAGCTGAACTACAACAGGTCAGGTGGTATGTGCTGTTAAACAAGTCCCTCTCAAATAAAATTACAAACACAAACTAGCTAGCATTAGCCAATAGTCAGTCACGCTCACGTTTTATGTTGAAAATCACACTCCTAAACAAGACCATGAGCCAGTGATCACAGGTTTCTGAAAATGTGCTGTTTAAATCTATTTTATATTTTTTCTTGAGTTTTCAGACTATCTTAAATCTTTTTTGACAATGTTGCTATTTGATACTTTGCAGTGATAACACTGGGGGTGTTCTACATGTATGTATGGTGTATGTTCATCATTTACCATGGGGACACAATGGACGCATTAGTAAACACTGACAAAAGTTTTTAGATCATCTGAAAACTCAAGAAAAAAAAAGTATTTAAACAACACATTTCTAGGAGCCCCTGATCAAAATGTGGGTGGAGTCATCTGTATAACCTCTATAGTAGCTATTGTTGGCATAAATCATTAAACAGAAGACGTTACTTACTGTAAGTGGTTCCAGATGAATGGAGAAGTGTAAGGAACATTAGGCAGAGTACATGAGCTTACACCCTGGACCCTCTGACCTTCTGTTGGACTTTTGTTGTCGCTGTATTGTTTTGTTGTATTGTCACTGTCTCTGTTGCCCAGGTACATCCAGATTCAAACGGTGCCTCCGATTACATCAGGAATGATTCGATTTACAGTTACAGGCTGAATAGAATGATTTTGTCTGTTTAGAATGTGCATTAGAAAGCAGGATGGACAGCATCATATTTCACATAATATTAAAGGTGCACTATGTAACATTTCTGGGAGGTTTGTCAACTGCTTGTCTCCATGGAGATGTTAGTGCTTGACCTAGAATGTCCACAGTATGGCAACTAAACTTTCCATGAAAGTTTAGCCATACTGCCAGTTGCCAAACTTGTCAGATTTGTGGAGCAACCCTTGAGGGTCCCCATTTTAAAATGGCCACAAAATCAACATAAATTAATATTTTTTCTACCTTTAAAAAGATCTCTTAATCTGATGCTACTCGACTCATACATGTGCAAACTTTATACATTTGATGTAAATTTCTTACATTATAAGGCTATTTTGCTGTAAGAAAACCATGAAAATAAAAAAAAAAGGTATTTTCAAAATTAAGAGTGAAGTGGGAAACTTCAGCTATATTTATTAGAGCCTAGTTTATGTCAATAATTCATGGTAAAAAAAAAAAAAAATTGGTGCATTACTGTGTTTTGAATGAGAGAGCTTTATGCAAAAAAAGTCATGTTCATCTCCTTAGGGACCCATTGAGGGTCGCCATTTTTAAATGGTACAAAATCCACTGTAACTGCCCGGATAGCAACCTTAGCGGTTTTGAGGAGGAACAGTGAGAGCTGAGATGATTTGTCCAGTGGAGACCCAAGTGCATTTATTTCCAACACCAAATAATATTTACAAAAGCAACAGCAAAATTTAAAATCAGCATGGCACTACCATCCTGTGCACACAGCACCTCTTCCACGCAGACTGAGGTTGGCTCCTTTTATAGATCACCTCCCTTAATTGGTTGTTCCCACACTGCAGCGGTAAGTTCCAGCAAATCCAATAATATTGTTAAAAGTTATCTTTAGCAAAACAGGTGTTAATCTTTATCAATCAAATATGTTATTAAAATAGAGCTCTTTACTAATTTATCAGTGTTCACTGTAGAAAACAAACTAGATACACAAAAAGCTAAAATATTGGACACCCCTCCTCCTCAGCACACAGTTGTCTGTCCCGGAACCTTCTTAAAGTGCTCCGGCTCCCCCAGGACTCATTTGGCCAGAACACCTAAGATGGCAACATGAGTAAGTAGAAATTCAGACAATTCAGTTACAATCAATTAGCTAATGCACTTACTCATGTCTTTTGTTACAGGCCTACTTAACTGCAACCATTTCAATTATAAAACATTTTAAACTTCTTTGAGTATTGTCATTTTTACCTGTTAACTTTAAGATTAGGCCTATGCTACATTACATCCACATACATTCATATTTTTTCACATAGATTCATATTTTTTCAAATCTCTTCATCTACTTCTAATCTATTCATACATATACACAATGTATATTTTTTACATTATAAGGCAAGTAAACAATAAAAGTAAACCCAGAGTAAACAATGAATATTTTATAATATATAAATTGCAGCGTATTATGTGTAAATTATTCATAATGGGGGGGAGAAGGGTGCATCACTGTGTTTTGAATGGGAGAGGAACAATGAAGCACAGTTCCCCATTGACCTCCATTATAAACGCATGTCATGACTAAACATAAGATGGATTCCAGCAGAAATCAGGACAAAACTGGTCTGATTGTTTTGGTCTGAAGGTAAAGTTTATCTGTGAGTCCAGCACAGACACTGTGACCCTATGGCACCTGAGTGAACAAAACAAGTACCCCCCCCAAACAACATTCTTCTTATTTTTTTATATTTTTGATGTGTCAAAGTGTAAATAAAGGCAAAGAGCTGCCCTGGTAATTTTCACAGCATTTTGAGTCAGAAAATTAGGTTAAAGAGAAGAGGGAGGTTCTTGACGCTGTTGTACAGCTGACTGAAGAAGGGGCTCTCAGCAGCCAAGATGAGGAGGATTAGAGCTCAATTTATGGAGAAACCAAAGATCCCAGCACAAGTCTGGAGAAGGTGTCAGATGAGGAAAATGATAAATTGGAGGTGGAGGAGGTGGAGAGTGAAGATGGAAGAGCAAAGAGGAAGAAAAGGACAAAAAGGAAAGGGAGAGCAGAAGGAAGTATGACAAAGAGAACAGTGATGAGGAGGAGGACAAATACAAGGACAAAGAAAGAGTGAGACGGAAAAGAGTGAAGACAACCAACCATTCATGCCTCATCTATTCTAATTCCTGGGCTAAGGTGTTTATGATTCAACCAGTGTTCGTTCACTCCGGTTGATGTGAAGCCATTTTCCTGTCAGGGCTGTGGAGGTGGAGAACTTGTGTTTGGTGACAGTTTAACCTGGCTGGTCCTCAGTGACTCATGGGTCAGGTACATACCCTGATGGACATCTGTCCTTTGACCCTTTGTCTGTCTGGTCACACCTGCATCTGTTTTTTCATTTTCAGTTCATAAGTTAAGCTTTCCACCTCCTCCTCGTCTAGGCTGCTGTGATCCTCTTCTTAAATCAGCTGTAGAACAGCCGTCTCTTTACTATAGCCTCTGCTCCAAAATGGCCGCTGTGAAAATGTCCTGGCCAGCTCTGTATGTAAACTTTGACACTTTAAAAAATATTTTTTAATATATGAGTCAGCTGTGTGTCGGCCAATCAGAGGGGAGATGTAGTTGTTTGAGGGGCACTTGTTTTGACCACTGGCAGTTATGGGTGCCACAAGGGGGCAGTCACAGGGTCACAGTGTATGTGCTAGGACAGTGTATGTGCTAGGCTCACAACCAATCTTTACCTCCAGACCAAAACGAGATGATTGCCCTGGTTTCAATTATTGTTTACTTGGGGTGTACTTTTATTGCAAAATTGCCTTATAATGTAAAAGATATATAATGCATATGCATTTGCACATGTATGAATAGATTAGAAGTAGATGAAGAGATGTGAGCTTTGAAAGCAGAAAATATATTAATCTATGTGGATTTTTTGGCCATTCAAAAATGGGGTCTCTAAAATGACAAACATGAGTTTTTTGCATAATCCTTTCAATTACTGACTTATACTAGGCTCTAATAAATATAGCTCAGTTCCCACTTCCCTCTTTTAATATTGAAAATATCACATTTTACTTTGGATGTACTTTTATGGCAAAATGGCATTATAATGTAAACAAAATATGCATAAAATATATAAAGTCTGCACATGTATGAGTAGAGTAGAAGTAAATGAAGAGATTTGAGTTTTGAAAGTAGAAAGAGATATTAATCTGTGAATTGTATGGCCATTTAAAAATGGGATCCATCGAGGGTCCCTAAGGTGACGAACGAACCCTTTTGTTCTAACATTTGAACTCAGCACGTGAGATAAAAAAAAATCATGGTGGCATTTTAAAATTTGATCCATGATTCTTTGGGCTTAAAAGGACCCTCAAGGGTCTCCAGGTGACCAGAGGGTTAAGGTTTAGGGTAAGGTTTGTTGGAAATGTGACCTCTGCATTTGACTCGTCCTTTTTTCACTCAGGGCCCAGGAACCCATTTCCAGATCAGAGCACTACCATGGCTCTGTGTCTCCATACTGTAGTAGCTCCCTAGATTATGCGCTTGGCCCATGAAATTTATCTAATTTAGTACTAGAGTAAATTACATATTGGCTGATAATTAAAATTTGTAGTGTTTTGTTTTGTTTTGTTTTGTTTTTTTGGCAGCGCTGTGCCAGACTTTTATTATGTCTTAAAACATTAAAAACAGAACTGGACCACTACAGTGGTCCAAAGTTATTCCTCACTTAACTTATGCATTCTTAGCATCTTAATTATTCTCCATGTTTCTAAGCACTTTTCAGAAGTTTCAGAGGCCAGTGGAGTTTTGCTGTCATAGAAAAGCTATCAGCTATATTTTTAGTGGAGGTGTTTGCATTACAAATGTACTGTATAAACACAATTTAACAAAAAAAAAAAATGCCCTTTGAAATGCTTGTTATCCATATAAACCTATGGATATGACATTTGATGGTAGATGTTAGTGATTAGTTTTACAGTGACTGTCACATGAAGCGTCGCAGTTAAACAGGAGCAGGTCAGAGGTCAGTGGGGTGTGGTGCCACACTGTAAAACCTGGTTAAACATCACATTGTAAAGACTCATAGCACTGTCACTTAAGAGAAAACATAAAACATCTGACAGTGATTTGGATGGGGCACAAGTAGGATAGTCATTGTAACTGTTTTAGGGTCCACTCACACTAGGCCTTTTGAACGGTACAGTGCTCAGGCAGGATTATGGAGCATTCTGTGGCTCACACTCACTCACTTTTTTATTATAGAAAGGTCATTGTTATAATGACAAGATGCAAAACACATATTATAACATAACAAATAGAAGGCCCGGGAGGAGGCATACATAGAAAAAAGAAAAGCTTAAACAGTTACAATGTTACATTGTACAAAGATGTTCAAAGACAAACAGCCTTCAAATGTCAATGTCTTTTTTGTTTAAACTTTTGGAAATGGTAGATAGGTAGGATTCTAATTGCTTAATTAAAACAAGAGAAAATAAGTCCAGTGGCACGAAATATCTCTTAAATAGTGAGGCAGATGAGTCCTACGCTCCTCCGTGAGTTTATGGATTGAATAACAATGCGGAGGAGCGAGGACAACAGGAGACGAGGCTTCAAAACTGTCTGTCCACAGCCCTTATAGAGGTGAGCGCGGGTTCGCCGTTAGTTTGAGGCAGAGTTCATTCACTTTTTCGTCTTAAGCTCTATTCCTGATTTCTTTGGTTGTACTGTAAAAACTCTCACTTCAGTTGTAGAAAATATCATTCCCTTATTCATTCGGTTTGTTTCACTATTGAAACCCCCCATAATTAATTTACCCCTGTTACGGATGTAAATACGTCACTGGAGGAAACTATTGTGTTTACAAAAGTGGTAGGTCTATTTGTTTTCTTGAATCAAGACGGTGTAATCCCTCATTTGTCCAGGAGGGGTTTAATGTAGAGGAGGATTCAACGGTGGTCATCTGGACACTGTTTTTGCAGGTTTCGGCTTCCATCCAGAAGCCCTTTTTTAATCTATTTGAACAGAAATTGGGAAGTGAGATTTAATCTACCAGCTGTTTACACAAGCGTCCTTAACCCCTGGAATAAGGAGACTAAAGTGTCCTGCTCACACTGCCGCCTGGGAGCGCATACGGAACAAGCTCCGGAGGGAGCGACTGCGCCGTGTCTCGTGACCAGATCTAACGAGTTTTCATAAAAAAAAAACAAAACAATGCTCTTACAAATGAAACGTATTTAGAAGTGTCGTTGTCAACATTCATTAAAACATGTGAATAATGGAGGCTAAGTGAATAATTCTCAATTTGCTGAAATTGTCCTAATTTGAGTTGTTTTAATCTGATAAAGGTGTTATCTGCAGCAATGTGGTTAAAAGAGAGAGAGAGAAAAAAAGATTTAGTTCTTGTTTATTGTTTAATGACTTTTTATTTAAATACATTTTTTACTGCTTAAATACAGTTCGTAAAAAAATGAAAGTTACAGTGCATTGTGGGCAATTTGCAGGCTTCGGGGGAATGGGAACACCACTAGGCGGCGCTCTGATGACGTGGATCTCTGAAGTGGTTCAGAAGCCGAGGATCCTGGCAATCGGGAAACAATATCATGGATCTGTTCAAATAACGGGAAACACCCACTGACTGACAGCTGACACAAACTAGAATATCTTCTAAGTAGCAGAGGTCGCCTGCAACTTGAATTGATTTGTGGGTGTTTCCTGACGCTATGAAGAAGTGAAGAATTCAGAAGAATTCAGAACTTTATCTGAATTCACCTTAAAGTATTACATGTGATAACATTAAATGGATGACATGAGGTTAACAGTGTTCAATGTACAGTCTGAAAGCAGCAGGAAGGAAAAATCTGTGGAACCCCTGGTGGGGTGAGGTCTTTATGGGGACAGACTGGGTGGAAGAGCATGTGAGTATGTTTTTAATGTACTGTAAAATACTTTTTTATTACATATTTGTGTATAAAAATCTCTTAATAAAGTTTGCTAATAGAAAAATAACTGTCAGGTGCATCTAATAATTAAATCTAAATTTAATTTAATTTAATGCTAAATTTAATGTAATTTAGCAGCTTTAATTGACTGTGGAGCAGACGAGATTGAATTTGCTTTGGCAATAGAACCAATCAATATTCCAATATTCCTCTGGTTGTTCATGCCTTAGATGGATGACTCCTTGCCAAGGTTACACATTGTACCTCTCCTCTGACCCTTTTCTTCTCTGGGAATCATAAAGATCAGTTTTCTTATGTCTTCCTCTAATTCCCCTTTATATCTTGGATACCCCTGGCTAAAGCTTCACAGCCCACATTTTGATTGGGTATGGGGGGAAAGTGATGAGTTGGAGTTCTTTTTTATCATTCTGTTTGTCTGCAGTCTGTGCTACACCTTCACCGTCTGTGCCTCCAGACCTGTCCAATGTGCCCAATGAGTATCACACCTTCGCTACCTTGTTTGAATTGTTGGGGGTGAATGGAAAACTGCCTTTTAATACATCTCTGGGCCATTTTGAGTATCTTGTTATGCCACTGGATTAACAAACACCCCTGCAGTTTTTCAAGCTGTCATAAATGATGTTCTGAGTGTTTTATATATCTTGATGATACATTGATCCTTTCCCGTTCTCTAGTGGAGCATGTCAAACACAGAGAAATAATCTTTTTGTCAAGGTTGAGATATGTGAATTTCAGTTAGTTTCCTTGATTACATTATTGGCAGTGGGCAGGTGAAGCCAGATCCAGTCAAGATTCACAAAAAAGAATTTAAAAAATCCTTCGTTCACATTTCAAATTAAATTTAAATTAACAAAATAAATACAACAATATACACAATTTGTACACTGTCAAAGTGAAACAGTGGTTCTTGTTTCATGAGGGATGGGCTTTTGGGGTCAAGAGACTGCACTCCCTCCATTATTTCACAGTTCTTTTGTGAAAACCGCCTCTCTATTTCTGCAATGCCACAATCCAGTACCTGATAAAAGACACTTCTGTTACTGTTATTTCTGTTACTCATTACTTTGTCTGTCTGTGCGTCTGTGCCCAACTTAGAACTGGATTTAGATTGTCTCTTGTTTTGTGTTTCTGTGCTGATTTTATGGCTCTTTACAAGTTCCTCAATCTCCTTCCATAGCTCACCAAAATAAATCTCACTTCTACATCCTTTCAGTGTCAGTCAGGGAGCCAAGACAAATGAAGACTGTGAAATTGGAGCATGTCAGACAGGATTTTGACATCACCAGATAGGGTTTTTGATAAGACAAAGGTTATCAAAAACCCTACAAACTGCAAGTCAATCTGAGCCAGAAGACCCTTTGGTTTATTTTATTTTTTATTTATCTTTATTCATACAGGGATACGATTAGAGCCAACTCTCCTTTTCATGGGCACCCACTTTCCTACCTCCACTATTCTTTTCAAGAGAAATTTCCTGTAGAAGTCTCAAGAGCTCTGGAAGCCTGTCCCTGAGATTATGACATGTCATGTACCTGCAAGTCCACCTGAAGTTCCCTAGGCTCCTCATGTGGACAGCATTTTGAACAGCAACCCACTTCATATGGAGAGCTTAGCCAAATACAAACTTGTAAATATTCTGTAGAAGAGCAAAAAAGTTATCAGCTTCAGGAACTGATTTCACCACATCAACAAGCACAGGGTTCAAATAGTGTGTTACAATGCACATAAAAGCCAAACTTTGTATTATTTTTCATACCCCAGAGTGTTTCCCACTCATCACTGGGGCATCATACCCGTGACCTACTAGGTTGTTTCTATAGTCCAGACCATGCTTCAGACAGCTAACTATCATTTTAGTTAGACCTTCTGCATCCAAGCTTTCTGCTAACTGGAAGTGCAAGAGACCTTCATGTACAGCACCATGGTAACAATATTGCACTACTAAAGAAATCTGTTCTTTTTTTGTAAGTCTTTTGCCTCATCCACCAACACACTGAACATCTAACTTTCTTTAACTTCAGTTACAATTTGTTTTTGGACCATTTCAAAACTTGCAGAATTTCATTCAGAATTTGGTGACTAGTGTTGAGCATCAAGGCTTTTTTTTTTTTTTCTTTTCTTTTTTTTTTTTAACCTATTGGACTCTGCTTTGCAATTTGATCCAAAATGTCTAAAAAATGCCTTTATTGTTGGCATCATCACACTCTCTGTGGCCTCTTTGGTGAATGTTTTGAGTTGCTGTTAGCAGCAACACCTCAGCTATAGTTTTAATGTATTTTTTGTTTTTCTCAACCTTGTGTTTCCAACCTTCATTTACACCATCAAATATGGTCCTATTACTATCAATAATATTGATACCTATTTTATATTCCGTCCAGGCATGCACTGCATTTGTATGCTGATCTGCCCTTGAGTGTTGTTTAAATCCAGCATCTTTAAAAAGTGCCTTTTTCCAATTGGAAAACCCAACTCGGACGTGAAGGCCATTTCAGATAATTGAGTCAGATAATGAAAAATGCCTGCAAGCAAAACAGTAGCTTGCATTTTTACTTGCTGAGTACTCCAGCCATGGATTGTCTTTATACCAGGACTGATCGAGTGACCTCATTCTTTTACCTTTCAGGGTCATTGAAAAGGGGCATGGCTGAACTGGACCTTTCTCCCTGGATCTTGAGATGTCTAGAATAAATATTAACATATATCTAGTAAAGCAGTTCTTATCATTAGGATCAAGTGGTTAAGTTTAAAATCATCAGGTTTTGTATAGCCCTATTATATAATGTTTTGACAAGGGTGTGTACTGTGCATGGTGCTTACCACTTGGTCCTTTCAGTTCACAATATGAAGCTTTTGAGCTTTGTTTAATGATACTAATGATAAAAAACAGTCATGAATCAGTGACTTAAAATACATTTACACAGTTGTTTAGGCCTATTTGTTGATCGGATTGCATTGTGTCAAAAACGCATGTTTGCTTTACAGGTGTCAAAGCATTAAGCTAGAGTGGCAAAACACCCACAAAAAGCCTAATTTATTATTACCTGGGATTTAATAGCTGGGCAAATCCAGGGAAGCCTGGAAATCGGTTACATGTCCTGCTTTTGCAAGAGTGGGGCATTGGTGGCAGAGGCGCTTTAGGCCCGTGCGTAGTGTTACGCACAATAAAGCAAGTCAATATAGAGTAACTGAACACATGGACTGAGAATATGTATTCAGAATACTAAGCTTGAGTAACTGTATTCCAGTACAGTTACTCTTTCATTTGGTGGTATTCAGAGTACAGTTACTCTTCTAAATTCAAAGGAATACATGGTGGTACTCGGTCACACAATTTAGGCCTCAAACTGCACGATATTAGAGAGAAAATTTTTTGAAAACACTGATCTTGTGGTGAGTGCATATGCAATCTTTCCCTCTTCAATTAGTGATAAATAAATCCATAAAATGGTGAAACAAACATAAAGCTGTTTTAATCCCATGTTGCGTTTTTACACTATAATTTAAATGTAACTCGATGTAAAAGTATTCTAAATATTCAGAACACAGTACTCTGATTGAACCATGTATCAGAATATGTTACTAAGTACATTTCAACGCAGGTATTCAGTATTCATTTTCAAAGTATTCTTCCCATCACTGTTAACGGGACAGTTGTAAATATCGTGCATAATTAATCACATCAAAAATAGTTCTTCATCAGTTTACAAGGAGCCTTTTACTACCCTCTACTGATGCGGAATGTGGACGTGTAACCAACTAGGCCTCTTCATAATCTCCATTTTATGGCAAATAATTTTCTGTCTACCATGTGTATAATTGGTCGCAACAAGAGACTTAATCTTTATCAACTTTAACAAAAGAGACACAATAACAGCTTTTTAATGACTAGGATTATTGACAAACATTGATTGATTTTTTCTTTTGCATGTGTTATATATTGCAGCTCAGGTGTGGCGCTCTCCTGCAGAGGACTGACCCAACAATTGTAACAAAGTGAAGTATGAATAAGTCCAAGGCCTGGAGATCCCCTGGCTCTTTTCCAAACCTTCAGACTCCACCACAAGTCCCCTTTTAAAAAACCTCTGGTGCAACAGGGCCGTCTCCCTTCAGAAAGCACAGGTTAAATTTGTCATTATAATTTGTCAACAATGTCTTTGTTATGGTTTTATTATACCTTGCCAATAGCTCCTCTTCGACCTTGGCCTTCTCTGCAGCTAAAAAAGCAGCCTCGTCCTCTCTCCTCCGCTGCCCCTCCTCTTCCTTCTCTCGTTTGTCCTCCTCCTCCTTTTTACGCTGGTACTCTGCTCTCTCACTCACAGACATTTCTTGAAGCTTTAGCTTTTCTTCTAGGAGCCTTTTTTCCTCAAGCAGTTTCAAATGCTCTGTTTCAGCTGTCAAAAAAGCTAGTTGTTGTATTAAAAACATGTTTGATTCAAATTGTTTTATTTCAGTCTTCTGGGTTCTCTGTGCATTACTTGATTGTCAATGGTCTTGTCAGATTTTGGAAGGGAAAACTAAGTGCCAGAGTGGAGTTGTGGCTCTAGTGGAAACTCTTGTTGTGTCCTTAAGCAAGATACTTCAGTATGAATGTGGTATGTGTCTGACTGTTGGAATTGGGTCTGATGCATATTGACAGCCTCGTTTCCGTCAGTTTGCCCCAGGGCAGCTGTGGTTACAATAGTATCTTACCACCACGAGTAAATAATCGAATGTAAAAAAAAATATGTATATATAAAATAAAATGTATGAACATGTCTGCGTTACAGTTACAGTTACCCCTCCTCTTCTGCTCCTCCTCCTCTCTCTTTCTCTGGAAAAGCTCCATCTGTCTCTTTCTTTCCTGTTTCCTCCTGATCTCTCGTTCTCGCTGGTCCTGCTGCCTCTGTTCTCTCCTCTGCTCCTCTTCCTCACGCCGCTGTCTCTCCTCCTCCTCTCCCTGTTTTTTGAGTCTTGAAGAGAAAAAAAAGTGCAGTTGTACTCATTTTGGTAACTTTTCTTGTGGAGGGTCCGCCAGCTGGCCAATTTTTTTTTTTTTTTTTTTTTTTTTATAGAGCCATATTAACACCTGTAATAGAATAAATGCAAGATCGATATGTTTAATATGCTTGGCTACATTTTAAGAAAAGTAATAATATTTCAATGGAGACAATAAATAGCGCCCCCCACCAGAAAAGTTACATAGTGCACCTTTAACTAAAAACAAACAAAAATAAAACAAACAAAAATGTGTGCTTTGATATGCCAGTGTATTATATAAAAATTAAACTTCTGTTTTACTGTCTTGAATGTTAATACAAAACTTCCGGATTATTTAGGTAAATTTGAGACATATTTACACTTCAGAATAATAATGAACTTGTCACACCTGCTCTCCTCTGCCCTCCTCTGTCTCTCGTTCTGCAGCTCACTCCTCATTCTCTGCTCCAGTTCCTCTTTTTGCTGCTGCCGTCTCTGCTCTTCCTCCTTCTGCCTCCTCTTCCTCTCCTCCTCTCTTTGGATCCTCATTTTCTCAGCTTCATGAAACTTGGCGTTATCGCCTTGGTTTATTTTGGACTGCTCTGTCTCGACCTCCTGAATGAATGAATGACTTAAGTAAAAGTATTAAAGAACCTGTTTAAAATGTACTTAAAGAAGAAAAAGTAAAAGTATTAAGAGCAGATTTTGAGGTCTTAGGGTTACAAAGAAACAATTGAATCAAATGTTTTTTTTTCTGGCTGTTTTTATTTGTATATTTTTGTTTGCTCAAATTATGAACATGATAAAAAATAAACCCTCCCCCTTTTCAGACAACAATGAAAAATACTTTTACTTTTCATTCCAGTTCAAAAATGTTGTGGAGTAGAAAGTACAGATACCTGCTCTCAAATGTAGTGAAGTAAAAGTAAAAAGTATCGACTTAGTACAGATACTTATAATTAATACTTAAGTACAGTACTTTACTACTTTTACTTTGTTACGTTCCACCATTGGTAATAATGTTCTGTTTGATTGGATTATTTTCCTTTGACATTTATTCTGGTGTGGTCCTGGCTTGAATCCAGTTTAGTCCTGATGTAAACTTGGTTTATTTCTTTTTTTTTCTTCCCAGTTTAGTTCCAAATTGTATGTGGTGAACACAGCCATAGAAATGACATTTTCTCAATCATTCCAATATTATATCTCTGTCTCCTTCTTACCTCAGATTTGGTTGGATTGAGCATAAGTCGCTCCTCTGGGATCACGACTGTGGAGCAGGAGGACAGACGGCTGCGAGACAGGAACAGTTGTGCAGTGGTCCCCTGGAATGTCCTTCCTTCACAGGACGAGGACAGGGACTTTTGAGAGCTGCTATGTTTCAGACTGGATCCGCTGGCCCCTCTCAGAGACCTCACAGATTTGCTGAGTTTGTCCGATTTCAGTCCGGGCTCCTTTATAGCAAAATGATCTTCAATCATGTCCGACTCCGTATTTTTGTGTTTTTGTTTGGCAGAAAGACCAATACTTCCTTGTTTATTGACCTCCTCTTCAATATCCTGGCTGCTAATTATTGCTTCAGTTGCCAAAAGATCAGATGTAATTTTGTCTTAAGAAAGGAGAAATAATGATTCAATTTCAACTGTAATTTCTATGCATTGGTGATCTGGCTGAGATGAGAAAAAACAAATGTAACCTCAACCCATTACTACAATCAATATTCAGAAAAGAAAGTCTATTTTTGATGATGACCTATAACATTCCTTTGAATAATGTTCGACTTCAGACAGAATGCAAAATTTTAAATATTTATCAGGAAAAAAATGTTTCTCTTTCTTATGGATTATTACCTGTTCTGTCTTTATGTTTTGACTTTCGTCTTCTTTTCTTTTTGTTCCTGTCACTCGGCGCATCCTCCACTTCAACAGTATCTTTATTCACACTTCTATCATTTGTCTTCTTTATATCTCTCATCGTTTCTTCTTTGCCCTTTACTCCTTTAATCTGAATTCATAATAAAATAAACAGAGGTGGGTAGAGTAGCCAAACATTGTACTCAAGTAAGAGTAATGTTACTTTAAATAAATATTACTCAAGTAGAAGTACAAAGTAGTGGAGAAGAGTGAGAACATATTTGATTTACAATTTGAAGTTAATGTAATCTGAGGGACAAAACATTAATGGACAAAACAACATGTAATCAGCACAAAATCTGGTAATTCCAAAGGACAGACACAAAAATGAGACAAACTAAATCATATCTGAAGGAGCGGCGCAAGAAACATAAATGTTCAAATCATTTCATATTGTTAACATAAAGCTTTTACCACTTGTAGACTTACTCACAGAGGGAAGAGGAACCAAGTGCCAACCACCTCTGAAAATAAATGATGTTTTGTCTGAAGAATGCTAATTAACGTTTCTTACAGTGTTTGTTGAAGGAGTCTTGGTCTTGTTCTGATCTGATCCACTATCAGGCCGAGAATCATGCAGTGTTATTCTTTCTTCCCTTTCTTTTCCTGAATCAACTTGGTGATTGGGAGTTGATCTCGCGTCTTTTCTTTTTTCCCTAAATCAAAAAATTACAATGAATAAATCTGCAACAGATCAGATCGTAGTGAATGAGATGATGCGTTTAGTGGTGGGATACAGACTCCTCTTTAGTGCGCTTTACTTTGGTCAGCTTCTCACTGTCTTTCACAGTATTTCGCTTCTTCGCTGCATCACTGGGGCTGATGTTGGTGGCTTGCATTTCATTTGGTTTATTTGTTGTTACTACTCTGTAAAAAACAAAACTTGTGAAGTCGATATAAATACTTCTTACTACTTATAAATATTTCTCATGTCTGGTATTAATAAACAAACCTGCGTAAGGATAGAATGACACTTACCGCTGCTGTAGTTGAGACAATTGTCCACTTATGAGGTTCTTTTTGTCTTTTACCGCAGTGTCTTCTCTTGTCTTTGTGTCCAATTCTGTCCCATCCAGAGTGGACAAATACGGGACAATATTATCAACTTCATCTAGTTTAGAGCTCTCAAGTCTTGTTTTTATTACAGATTTGGTATCCATAGGTTTACTATTGTCCATGGCATCTGTAAGTATATGTCTGTAAACTGAATAAACATGTTAATAATAATATAAAACCAAACCACTTTCAGACCACAAGTGTTCACCTATATGTTGCTTAATTACCTGAGTCCGAATTGGTTTTAACTGATCCAGGACCAGAACTTGCTGATCTCTGGGGGTTTGGGAAGAATTCAATAGTAGTAAGTATGAGTATTACTCATTACAGTTAAAGCAGACATGTGTTCATTGTAAACTGCAATACTGATCTATAACAGCTTAATAATAATAGAAACAGATCCATTGACCTTCTGTTCATAACTGCAGAACTGAAGCCCGCCTCCTCATTGTACCATTTCACCAAAGCAGATTTTCATTTCATTTGTTTTTTGTTTTGAAGGTATATTTCAAGCTCACCGTATCGATAGATTGGCCTTGTTGAATGTTAATCATTTGTAAACCTGTCTTCTTATTTTTGTCTAGAAAGATGAAAATAGTGATTTCAAAAATTATCCCAAGTGATTTAAAATGAAATTTGAGGGGAAAAGGACTAATATGGCCACATCTTTATTTCTTATTATGTACTTGTACCTGTGATGCAGTGTTCAGGCTGCAGCATTACAACCCAAGGCAGCTTCTCTCCCTTTGCAGACACCACCTGTAGAGCTAATCAGAATAGCAACAGTCATCTTGTTAGAATCCCTCTAGTCTTATATTTTTTTAAACACAAACTTGACTTGAATAAAGTATTTGAGAATACTGTGTGTGAGAGGATGCTGGGGAGGGTCCATGGTAATGGACCCTCCTGTGCGAAAGGAGGAGATACAGACCACAGAAGTTAAGACACGAAAGCTCCTGACCATGCATGGAGGGTTCCATCCCAAATCCAGCACCCTGAGACTGTACACGAGCCGTAAGCAAGGAGGCCGAGGACTAGAGAGCTTGAGAGCCACAGTCCAGGATGAAACATCCAAGATTCATAAGTACGTCAAGGACAAGGCCCCAACAGATGATGTGCTCAGCGAATGTCTCATTTCTTTTATTTTATTTTTTTATTTGATTAGGACAATGCATGTTAATGAACAGACATGATACAACATGAATGCAAACATACCGGATTATAGCCAAAGGCTAATTTCCATCCGTAGTCCCAAGGGCTGGGGTCACAAAAGGGTCAAAATAAAAATAGCACACTACACTCATTGCCCAGTTACCATCATTGCACATTCCACTCATTGCACATTCCACTCATTGCACATTCTACTCATTGCACATTACACTGAGCACATTACACTCATTGCTCATTCCACTCATTGCACATTACACTCATTGCACAGGTCCCATTATTGCACCATCCAAAATATTGCACATTCCATTCATTACACAGTCCTCATTATTTCAGTCAGTTTGGCCACCCATTTAAGACAGTTACATTTTATACACACCCCCTTCATATTTTGCCCATACATGTAAATATGTCTATAGAAAAATTTAAGTCACATTGCCACTATAGATGAGTCCATGTTTGGTCAGACAGTGGAGTGCAGAGGAAGAGGTGCTGGAGGTACCATCATGGGCGGACAAGCCCCTACATGGGATGTACCACCAAGAAAATACTGAAGTGGCTGATATCAATGCAGCACATAATTGCAGAGTGTAAGATGCTGGCAGGGAAAGCATACACAACCAAGTGGCAGGCATAGTGTACAGAAACATCTGTGCAGAGTATGGACTGGAGACCCCAAGGTCAAGGTGGGAAACACCTTCAAAAGTAGTGCAGAATGATCGAGATCCTGTGGGACTTCAAGATACAGA
>JACM01016193.1:0-17173 GCA_000787095.1 Periophthalmodon schlosseri
TCCACACGCGGCCCACTCCTCAGTCTGTTCTGTTCCCACCGCAGGCCCCTCACCATGGGCTGCTGCTACAGTAAAGAGCTCCCCCCGGACGAGAGGAGCGGTCTGCTGGAGCCCCCCTCTGTCCCGAACACCGCGACCCAGGAGAGACTGAGGCAAGGCGGGCTTGAGGTGCTGCGACATGTGCGCCTAGAGGCAGAGCCAGAAGAGGAGGGCACCATCACCAAACCATCACCAAACAGGCTGCCCACGAGGAGTGGGACAGGGCCACACGCTCACCAGGCTATTCTTAACTCCACTGGACCCCCGGACACCAAAGACAGCAGCTCTGCCATCACAAGGCAAACCAAGACTTTTTCAACCTGTCTAGAGGTAACTGATAAGGACGCATCTACTGTAATATCCCAAGAGACAAGCACCAAAGACAGCAGCTCTGCCAATATAAGGCTAACCAACACTTTCTCAACAAGTCCAAAAGAGCAGAATCCTAATGAGGTAGCAAGTAAGGACACATCTACTCTCCTCTCTAAAGAGACCTGCACCAAAGACTGTTCTGACACAAGGATAACTGAGTGCCCCTCTAGCAGTGGTCCTAAAAGGCAGAGTCCCGGAGCCTGGTCTGACAGCTGTCCACGTGTAGCCCCTGTCCACACCCAGAACAGGCCTCTGCTGAGCGGGGAGAGCGCACGGGGCCGGGGGGGTGCTGTGGAGGTCAGGGGTGAAGTTTGTGTCGTGACTGCCGCTCTAGGGGAGGGCTTCGAAAAGAGGACGCAGAGTTTCTACAGCCTATGCCCCATTGACGCAGACGAACTGGATCACAGCGACAGCCAATCACATGCCATGGAACCACCACCCAGCGGCCGATCACACGGGGCGGAGTGTGTAGTGTCCCCGCAGGAAAAGATGCAAGGCTGTGTTAGGACTTTACCTGTGGATGCCATTTTGTCAGGTAAAATAGAGAAATCACCTGAGCCGTCACATGACCAGCAGCTATCAGCACAGATACCTTTAGACTCTCCACTCAAATCAGCTGATAAAACACAAGCAGGAAATGGACTCAGTCAAACAGCACTGTCTGAAAACCACACAACTCGACTCAACGATGAAAAAGATAAGATAGATTTTATTGCTGACTCGAATGTGGACAGAAATGAGTGCCAGGAGGCAGCAGAGATCCTTGAGGAGGAGGTAGGCAGCTGTCAAGGAAAGAATGACACTGTTAAACTGTCCAAAGAGGATTTCAAAGCACCAGAATCCACCGCCAGTCACACAAGGTTGCAGCCATTTCCTGAATCTGACTTATGCAAAGCTGTTTTTGATTTAGTCAAAGATAAACCTGCAGATGCTCATCTGGAAGAAAAATCAAAGACTGAGCCCTGTGAAGAAAATCAAACAGTAGACCTGCAAAAAAGAGACGAGAGAGAGGTTAATGCAGTACGACTCAGCCTGACAGAGATGGAGCAGAGGTCAGGAAGTCCATCCCTGAAACATCATAGTCTAACCATGGTGGACACATATGACACTACAGGAGAGTCAGGTGCTTCTAAACCCACAGGTGAGGCAGAGACAGGAGCTTCTAAAGTGACAGGTGAGATGTGCGAGGAAAACATTTGTGGATTTGAGACTGTGACAAAAGCAGATGAACCAGCAGAGGACCAGACAGAGGCTACAGCAGAGGGCGATGTTCAGGGTTTATCTGAGTCAGTCCAGTACAGCATTGATGTCGAGAGGTCAGAGTTTAAGCCTGAAATACAGCAGTCTGCATTTAGTGTGGACAGTTCTGTTCATATGGATAACACAGGTAAGACAGATACAGAGGAGAGGAGGAGCAGGGATCACTCTAACTATGTAGAGTCAGTCACATCACAGAATGGTGACAGAACAAAGGAGAGTTCAAGTTCAGGACAAGACAGTGAACCTGAGATAAGAAAGCCAGGCTTGAATAATCCTGACTGTGTGCTCAAAAAACAAACTTTAGATAAAAGTGACAGAACAGAGACAGTCTTAGAAAAATCCAGTGAAGGTCCCGAGGAGCAGACAGGAGAGCTCAGAGCAACAGAGAGCATCAGCCATTTCTCACAGAACGACCAAAGTTTAGAGCCAGATTCAGACCAGAAAATCCACCAACCCGCTTTATGCACAATTCAAAGTGAAACGCCTCCAGCTCTATGTGTCTGTATACATGACAATACAGACGATGATAGTTGTAATTCACCAAGCTGTAGTCCAAATGAAGATGATGTTACTGAAATAGTAGAGAGTTTAGCATCTCTCATTGTGCTAAAGGAACAAGACATTGTATCATCATATCTGACATCACTCATAGAAAACCTGTTAGAATCTGATCCAGGTGCAGTGGACTCAAGAGAAAATATCAGTGTCGTTAAACAGGAGGATGCAAGACAGTGCAGTTTAGCAGAGACTGAGGTCAGATTACAAACTATTTACAAGGACTCAGGAGCTGCAGCAGAGATGACCCATGCTCCTCCTCTGACCAAACGGAGCTCCAAACTGTCAACTGGTGTGAAGAGTCCGGAGGAAACAGCTGTACAAGAGGCGTCGAAGGCAGCAGAGCACGGGGATGCAGAGGGGGGGTCTTGTGGTGCACTAGGACACACAGAGGAGGAGTCTAGTCAACACAATTTACCTCATCATCAAACAGAAGAGCAGAGAGATCATGGACTCTCAAATACAGATGATTCACTGAGTTTGACACTGGAAACAAACCTCACTGAAGCGCTGGACCCAAAACATGTCACAAATGTTTTAGATTCTGCAGACAGCAAGGCTAAAGTGAGCGTTAATGTAGAGGACACTGAGAGGGTGTTAGCTGAAAAAACACCAGCTAACATAGAGACAGGAGATCAGTTCAATCCTAGTCTGTCTACAGTACTGTGCACTCATGAAAACAGTGATGGAGATGCCTCCATGCTTCCACAAACTTCACTAGAAACAATATTATGTAGTGAACCGGCACACGCACAAGTTTGTAATGTTGAAAAGGATTTTGCTTCTCAATCACCACAAGAAAAACACACAGAGATTAAACCCAAAGCTTTTAGTGAAGATGAAATGAGCGATCCCAGTTCAGTAACAGCAGAGAAGATGAGAGAAGAAAGTTTACCTTTAGATTATGAAAATACAACTTCAGATCTGAGCGATTTCACCCAAACGTCACAGGAGCTTCAGCCTGATGGTCAAATGAAGAGTGTGTACATATACAGAGGTCCTTACGAAATGACAGCAGAGAAGGACAAAATACACGCGCCAATGGAACACAATGAGGTGTACCATTTATCAAAGAAAAATACAGATTCAGACATGACAGAGTGTGATGTTTCCACTCAACTATCAGAGGAACTGTCACAGAATACAGTAAACACCGGAAGTGAGGCCAGTTTGGTGTCTCCACAACCTTTAGACAAGAACTCAGAAGAATGGTGTGATAGAGCTGCACATAGTGATGTGTCTATAGATCCTTTAGTGAGTGAAGGAGAGGCATTTGCAGTGGCGGATCCAGGTCAGATAGACGTCTACGCCTCCACTCCCTCCTATGAGATCCACTGTGCCCCGGCCCCGAGCAGCACGGTGCCCCCAGAGGACGAGGAGGAGGAGTGCGACATGAGGCACATGGTGTCGGAGCTGCTGGGGGAGGATGCGCGCTCCTCCATGTGTCAGCTCTACCCACAAACATGGATCAAACTGGGGCTGGAGCAGAGCTGTGAGGGCTGGGCACAGGGGGCATCTCAGGCTGAGCTCACCCCACAGAAGCGCGTTCATCCTGGGCACGGTACAGAGCAGATCCCTGCCTCTGTGTCGGAGCTCCAGCCCTCCATGGCTCTGCTCGGAGCTTATCCCTACAGCACAGTGACCCCACAGGGAGGCTGCGTCTGGGACTGGCACACGGGGAACGTAAGTCTGGTGACGGGCTCTTTATCGTATTCATCTGTCTAATCTACCTTATGAGTTTATGTTATCTATATATTCTGTTTGTCCTGTATTAAAACTAGGCCTGCATGCATTACCATGATCACTCATAACACTATACTAAACTATACTTGAAAGGGTAATATGTGCATGCTGAACAGTTTTATATGAGAAAATGAGTCTCTCTTTAATAAACGTAACATTGTGACTGTGTCTCAGGAGCCTGTGCCCAAAACCACCCTGAACCCAGAGGCTAAAGCATGGACCGGAGCCAGGTTCACCTTCAACACAGAGAGCACCTACTGCACCCAAAATAACTACAACCCTCAGGGCAACAACGCAGAAGGCACCTACTACACCCAAAACACCTACGTCTCCCAGCCCCCCTATAACACCCAGGGCACTGAGCCGCAGTGGGTCCAGTACAGCAGCGTCCAGCCCGACCATAACGGTGCGTACAAGAGTGGTGTAACTAAAGCCCCACATTCTGAATATTCTCTCAGTCTAACCCAGTGCTCTTTTCCAGGCTTCGCTCCGGAGCTGTGTCTGGAGACCATGGGGCTGCTGGAGGCTGACTCCGTCTATGACCCCTCACTACAGTATGAGCCGTTCTGTTCAGAGGCCACAGTGAACGGGGAGACACTCACTCACACGCCCGCTCTGAGCCCCGCCCCGAACCTCACCTCCACGCCTGCACCTGCCCTGGCACCTGATTCTGGCCTGACACCTGCACCTGCCCTGGCATCTGCTCTGGCACCTGCATCTGTTTCTGTTGTGGCGCCTGTCTCTGGTAAACACTGTATTCTGTTTTTTTCAGAGCTAAACTCTGTGTCATCACTGACATTTGAGCTCCGTTTCAGGCAAAGTGAGAGAGCAGCTCCGGAGCGTTCTGGAGTCCTGCCTCACCAGGTACAGCCACGAGACTCTGACACTTAATGTTCGACAGCTACAATTGTCTAACCCCCCCCCTCTCTCTCTCTCCCCTCCCCTTGCCCCTCCCCCTCTAGGGAGCACCTGAGTAATGATCTGTATCTGAAGTCTCAGATGGACAGTGACCAGTACCTGCCCATCTCCACTCTGACCAGTCTGGACAAAGTCAAGTCTTTGAGCACCGACATGCAGGTCATCGTAGACATACTAAAGTGTACGCCTCACTACTATACTATATCTACTACTGTATCTACTACTACATAATGTGTAAAATGAGCATGTTACTACCAGGGACATAGAGTATTATAGTGTCATAGACAAACTGTCTCTGTGTCACAGCCCTGCCCCTGGTGCAGGTCGCCCCCTGTGGGCAGAAGTTCAGACCGCAGCAGAACAGATGTGTGGTGATCCTCAGGGAAATCCCTCAGACCACACCTGTGCAGGTGAGCAGTGATACAGGGATAATACTGTGTATATGTGATGTATGACATAATCATTATAATAACATTATGAGCACTCCTCTCTGCTGTGCAGGAGGTGGAGGCCCTCTTCAGCAGCGACAAACTGCCCAAGTTTCTGAGCTGTGAGTTTGTGAGCAATGACAACTGGTTTGTGACGTTTGAGTCTGAGGCCGACGCAGAGCAGGTCAGGCAGCTGTTGTTACTGTTTCACACTCATGCTATGACCTTTATATAAACATTCTGTGTGTATTCTGTCTGTATCTCAGGCCTACAGGTTTCTGCGTGAGGAGGTGCGTGAGTTCAAGGGGAAGCCTCTCATGGTTCGGATAAAGGCCAAAACGATGGCCGCTACGAGCTACGGCCCAAAGAATGGAGGCATCGCCAGACGCGTCGCCATGGAGACCAGCCCTGGGTCCTTCTTCTACTTCCCACAGAATTGCCCCGAGCTGCAGGACCAACTGTACCACTTCACCAGCGACATGTGGACTGCCTCCGGGCCGGGATACCAGGAGAGTGGGGAGGGCGGACAGGTCAGACACACTGCAAGTGAACAAATAAATAAACAAACAACAAGACCACGGCCTCCACACAGGTATACCAGGAGAGAGGGGTGGCGGACAGGTCAGACAGATACTTATGCACAAAATAGACAACAACAACAACTAACAACAAGCCCACACCCTTCGCTAGCTCACACTTCATGCTAGCTCACACTTCATGCTAGCTCACACTTCATGCTAGCTCACGTGTCATGCTAGCTCACACTTCATGCTAGCTCACGCTTCATGCTAGCTCCATAACTCTAAAACAATGTCTAATATGAAGTGAATTTTGTTTTATACAGACGCCCTCAGACTTGGTGAATGATTTTGTAAATGGCGCTTCAGCTGCTGCCATCTTCAAACCGTTTAACCCCTACAAACAGAGGTAAACATAAATGTAAATCTGTGAACATGCACAAGTTAAAGTCTGAGTCTGTCCCTGTTCTGCTCCAGGAGAGGCTCTCGCTGGTCTCACTCAGACCGAAGACCAGACCAAGACTCCGAGAGGACCCGAGACCAGAGAGAGGACCAGAGACCAGATTATAGATCGGACCAGAGACCGGATTATAGATCAGACCGCGGGGGGCGAGGTCGGAGCAGAGGCCGGCACAGCAGAGGAGGGTTCAATGACAGGACAGACTCAGCGCCCCCTGGAGAGCGCAGCAGGTAGCATTGCAGTTGTACACATCACAACATCAGAGGCCATGATTGTAAGATCATTTGTGTTTTATTTTTCATGTATATATATATATATATTTTTTTTTTTTACAAGATATAGATATCTTAAATATACACTATGTAACTTTTCTGGTAGAAAGTCTACTGTTGCTAGTCTACTGGAGATGCTTTGCCTGGAATATTTCACACATTTTATACTCTCCACAGATCTGATCTGTAAATTGACTTGTTGGTTTTCCCTGCTTGGCTCTATGGAGATATAAAAGTTTAATGCCATACTGTGCAGAACATTCAAAGCAATAAAATATCAATGGAGACAAGAAGGAGGCAGACACGCCATCAGAAAAGTTACACAATGCACCTTTAACCATCTGCATTTGTGTGTGCTTCAGGAGAGGTCAGAGAAGGAGAGAGAACATGGACAGTGACAGATCCACTCCTCCTGTGAGTTAAACACATTCCCCACAATGCACTTTGGCTGAATATTTGAAACAGTGATGTAAAGTGAGACTTAAGTGTTGTTGAATGTTCCATCAGGCACGTCAGCCCTCTCCTCCTCCAGAGCTCACCCTCACCAGCTTCCCTCCACTTTCCGCCTCTGCAGCACCCACCAGAGACAAGATCAGGGTAATGCTCGCCTCCATTCAAATCTCACATGTGAGCTCAGTGCCTGTCTTAAATGTCCTTGTTTGTGTTTGAACAGGTTTCTCAGCATAATTCTGCCCCACCACTGCTGCAGGGAGCCTGGACTGAGGCGCACGTGTAAGACTCCACAGATGGCACTCTAGCACCAGTGTTACACCTCAGAAGAGTCTACTGATTTACTGGGAACAGAAATGTTGTACCAGAGCTTAACCCAGTGTTTTTCAACCTTTAAACCTTTGTAGCACACAGTTTTGGTTAAAAAGATTCCACAGCCCACCAGCCTAAAATATTACAAAATGACACCATTTAGACTAAAAATGGTGCACATATTTTCATTGCCCCTGTGTCTGGTTCTTTCTATTTGGCAAAGATGTTTTGTTTTCTTAACTCGTTCAGAAGTAACTCCGAACACTCCGAAAACAGTTGATGATTCAATTAAAAGCATGTGTGAATTAAATGAACCTGCATTTTTCCCTCAAGGCACACCAGTGTTCCCCAGCACACTGGCTCAACAAGGGTTAAACAAGCTCTGAACCAGGACTAAACCAGGACTGAAGCAGGACTAAACCAGGACTGAACAAAAGACGGAACCAGGACTAAACCAGGACTGAACCAGGACTAAACCAGGACTGAACCAGGACTGAACCAGGACTAAACTAAAACTAAACTGATCCTGTTCGTCCCACATGTTTGATACTGACCCTGTGTTTTGTGTTCAGGCTGACGGAGGCTCAGAGAAAGGACAGACCTGCTCAGGCCTCCACACAACCTTCTGCACTGACACAGGACACTGTATGTTCAAATATGACATTTATTTACATGTGTTTTATCAGTTATATTCTGATAATCTAATATATGATAAGAGAACCTTTATTAGTCCCTCAATGGGGACTTCTAGTGTTGAAACACACAGTTCAAGAACAGCAAGAGAGTAGAAATAGGCTTGTGTTTCAGCATATTTCAAGTGCACTTACCTCTAGTAAAGTTGAACTCATTTCTTGAGTTTTATGTGAACTCATGAACATCTTTTCCCTGTTGTATGCAGGAGTCCAAGAAGCTGAGCTACGCACAGATCTGTCAGAAGTCCTCTCCCAGAGACACTTCTCCTGTTTCCCTCCAACAAAACAACATCAAACCAGCCCAAAAGGAACCCAACCACAGTAAAGAGGCTCCCACAGCAGGGGGCGCTACTGAACCTGCAGCCGAGTTAGAGTCCATCCCCATGTACCCGGGGCAGGAGGCTGAGGCCATACGGTGATGTCTCGATACTTTTTTCTCTAGATTTATGTGGTCCACATCAATAAACCAGGACATGACCTTTGACCTGCGATTCAGACTTTTACACACGCCTGAGGATTCATCTATTTCAGTTTTGGAACAATACAAAATATCCAGATGCATTTTAGTTTTCTTGTTTAGTCCTCATCGACCCAGAGTGCATTATAAATTGGCTCTAAGCATAGTAAAAATGTGTGCCTTTTTAATGTATATTTGTTTCTTTTTTAAACGGCATATTTTGTGTTTTTCTGACGTCTAGTCTAAGCACTGACTGTTTTTGTTTTTGAAGAGCACTGTACCACTCTGCGTAGCTCAGTCTGAAGTATTCTTGTCATGACTTTATGTGTTTTGGACAATATTTCAGATGAATCGGCCTTATTTTAAAATGTTTTTACATTTTTGAGGAGTTTGAGGTTTATGGTTTATGGTTTCTTGTGAGTCCAAAGCATTGTTTTAGTCCAAAGAATGTGAATGTTAAATGTTTAGTTTTACTGTTTAATGTGAGTGTCCTGTAGGGAACAGGTGAGTGTTGTGGCACTGTTCAGATGTACATAAGCTCGAGAGTTTATTAAACAAGTGCCTTTGGAATTTGAATGGTGGTCTGTAATATTTCATATCTGAAATACTCACTTTCATGTATTGCTTAATGGTGCACTGTGTAACTTCTCTGATGCAGAGTACACTTGCTGGTGTCCATGGAGATATTATTGTGTTGCCTGAAATGCTCAACAGTTTTATCTTGCATTTATTCACTTACCTAAAAGATACCTTGAAAAACATGTATTCATAAAATGAATAGGGGTTGCCTCTCTACAGATCTGACATGTAACTTGGCCTATTTATTATTTATATCCATGAAGATATTAGGTTAAAGTCATAGTGTGGAACATTACAGGCAAATCCAAAACTTCTCCATGGAGACAAGCAGGTAGCCTATTTTCAACCAGAAAAAGGCTTTTTTATTGCACACAGGTGGGCTCGCCTAAATAATAGTGTTAGAATTTTTGACAACTCATTTCTCCGTTGTAGTTCTCCTTCAGTCCTGCAGGTGTCAGCAGAAGCCCACGCTCCCCGGCTGTTTACGCGGAGCATGATTAGATTTGGGCTGTGATCGGTTTAATGAATGAGACCCACAGTGCTAATGAAATCCGCAGTATTAACGCCACTGCGCTCACTTATGTCCGACATGTCTGCGCGCGCGTGAATGAACGGCCTCTTGACCTGCGCAGATTAAAGCCATTATTCTCACGTGCTCATTTTTACACTGAAGTGCTCAAAGTGAGAGCGGTGAAAAACGAGCGCATTAGAATCGGATCAGACGCACACCAGCGCTCAATACCACGGCGACACGGGACAAATGCGCAATCAATACGTCTTAGTATAAACATTTAATAAATAACGCAGATTAACGTGTTATTTAGTTTATCCGTGATTTAGTGTCTGGATGAGCTGTAGAATATCTTTGTGGTATTTGATTGGAGTTCGATTTGAGACTTCACTGTAAATGAATAAATATGTAGGTCTATCATGACAAAAACAAAACTGTACATACATATTCAACTCAGATGTGTCCTTTGTTGTACAGTAATACCAGTTTTCCTACAGTGAGTTTTGTTATAGGTAGGCTAGTTCAAGTACTAATGTTACACTAAAACATAGTTAACATTATTATATTTTTTACAAAAAAATCTTGCTTAGTTTTTTCTAGTTTTCTAATGTTGGTGAAGTTTCTAATTGGCTGGACACGGGCAACAGATGTGACATAGAGACATAGAGGTAATTCCATAATTTACCTAGCAACCATAATTATAACAAGGGCTAAAACTTATCTAAATTACACAATAGTTATGAATAGATAAATAAAAATAAATGACAACACCTTTATTTTGTTAAATGAAGGTTTAAACTCCCCTTCGTATGCATAAATTGCATAAAATGCGTTTACGTTTTGCGTATTGATGACAGGCAGAGGGATTCTGTTTTACAACTCAGCGCGACGTCCTGTATTTTTGTACTTTTCTTTTCAACTTTTTCTCACAAACTGACTCTTAACTGATGTTAAACTATGATAAATATTTAGCACACGAACTATCCACCAAATCAAGTCATATGCATTTTAATAAAATAAAACAAATCTGTACAGAGATATTGAAACCAGATGTCTGCTTTGTTGTACAATCACACATTGTTTTTGTGATATTTAAACACATTTCTCCATGACGAGCCCAGGGCCTCAGCTACGCCCCCTATCGGTGATGGAGCACACTGCTTCTCCTCCCCCTTCTCCCTCCGCGCGGTCACGTGACTCCAGCGGCAGAAGCTGCAAACCGAGCCTCATCCTCCTCCTCATCATCATCATCATCACCGGGAGCAGCACCGCCCCCGCCGCAGCGACACGGACCCACACCGAGCCCAGCGTTCACCGAGCGGCGCCATGGCGGGCCCGCGGTAGGAAAAACAACCCCTCCGTACGCGCTCTTTGTTCTCCGCTCGACGCAGGCTCCACTCTCCCACTCTCCCCGCGCCTTTCCCCCCTTTCCCCGAGGACAGGCCGCCGAGGAACCGCCGCGGCACAAAACAAGAAGCTCCCACGGGCGGCAGCGGCGCGGCAGGCGGCAGCTCTGGACCGAGGACGAGGTGTTTACCACGGAGCCGGGCGGATGGCGGATCGAGAGGCGTCGCCGATACCGCTGGAAATCCGAGCCCGGCTGGCGGAGTTGGACCTGGAGCTGTCAGAGGGTAAGACACGGTGACTGGCTCGGCTCCCCCTCCCCTGCTCCTCCCGCTCTGTGCCGCGTTCCCTCCGCTCCTCCATCCTCCCATCACCGCACTGCTAACGGCTCCTAACGGCCGCTTCAAACCAGCCCGAGCACAGATTGATTCATTTCGCCGCTTGCCTCTGTGAAACCAGGCTGTACAATCCGTAATTTCTCTGCTAATACGCGCTCTACCCACTGCTCCGCGGGTTCTCTGCATTTTTATACTATTTCAGTTTGTAAAAAATGCCAAAAAAGGGCAAACGTAACGAGATTAAAGCGTGAATGTCGCAGGATTCGGCGCGGAGCTTCTGTCACGGGGAGGACATGTCGCTAGCAAAGCGCCGTAGTGAATTTTAAATGATGTCTAGCAGAAAATAGAGCACACACTACGAAGCCCTACTCTGCGAGGATAGACCCAAACACTGTACTGTTATTTTTATACATATCCCCAGAAATGTAGAGTGGAGCTCAGTGTGGAGTGAAACGTGTACCTGTCAGCGGTGTAACACTGCGTGTGGAGATGAGCCTTTGTAACAGTGATTAATGTTGAATTAGGGCGAGTAGACGTGGTATTTTTGTCCTACTTTTCGGATTGGTTGGGCTCATATTGTTTATTTAGGCCTTCCTAATGCACGTTTATGATTTGATTGGATGTTGATGAGAGGTAACGTTGGTGTTGTATGAAGCTAAGACTGGAGGCCAAGACTGTACAATGCTCATATTTGTAGTTTCTCCGGTGTTGAGGTGGAGGTAGCTCGTGTACAGCTCGTAAAAAGGACGTGCCCCGGGTTTATTACGGCCGCATTACGGTTGTCTCCACAGCTATGCCCAAATCAAAGCTCTCCGCTCTGCCTCAGCCCTCCTCCTCCTCCCCCTGCTCCTCCCATCCAGATGTTTGTGGGGCAGACACCGGCCTGTGCAGCCCCGTGAGGCCGAGGGAGGCAGGGGGCTGAGCGGGCACGGAGCGTGTCGTAACCGCGGTGCCTCCCGGAGCATGGAGCCCGACCACGGCTCACTGTGGGCCGGATACACGAGCCGCGCTTTGACCTTGAGATGTTGACACAACCAGAGGAGCTACTACCTGTGTGGACGTGCGTGGAGCCGTGCGTGAACTGTGCGTGGCACTAATGCAAAACAGGCGCAAGAGAGAGGGGCTACAGTGGAGCTACGGAGAAGAGCATTTCTGACAAATAACTGCGATTTTGATTTAGATTCTGTCAGGATTTTAAAGACGTGTAGTAGGACCCATAGCATTTGACACAAGACTGAAATCTGCCCTGCTAAACTAATCCAAAAATCCCATGCATTTCAGAACATGTTTGTAGAGGTCTAAACTACAGGGTTAGCAGCTTTTACACAGAATAAGACCCCCTGGACACACCGGGAGGGCATCTGACACACAGGGACATTTAGCTATCTACAGAGGACATTATTTTAGCCTATTATTCAGCTTATTCAATTATTCAAGTTGTGATTTTAGATTCCTCTTTCTGCCTTAAAGTGTGTGTGTCTCAGAGTAGAGCGTGCATGACGTATAACTGTACTTGTGTTTAAAGATGCAGAGTACAGTGAAAGCAGCGACTTCATGCTCTGAGATCAGGACCAGTCTAAACCAGTGACAGCAGGCCTGTCTCTGCTGTAGTCTAGTATTCTATATGTTTTAAGGATAGAGCCATACGAGTTCAAATGAATGTCTGTTTAAGCTTGTTTTGTTGTTTACAGGTGACAGACAGTTAGCATCATGGCTACTCACTCATGTCACCTTTGCAGAGCACAGTGGTTTAATGTTGCTGTAAATGTAATGTTTGGTGTATAGGTCTGTGTTCAAAGCAGAACTTCTCCTTTTGTCTTGTCTTTCTATGATGGATCGTGGCAGAGTGGTTAGTTATTTTGCCTCACAGTGAGGTGCTCTTTGTGTAGCTGTGCTAAAATGAGACCACTACACATTGTCCATAGCTGGTACAATGATTTTATTTCTTGTTTCTCGTTGCTGAAGTAAGCGCTCTTATTGGCTGTGCTTGGGCGGCCCACCCTGGTTTCACTTCACCTTCCAGAGAAAAACATTCTTAAGCCGCGCACAGGCCCAAAAATGAATGCATGTGAATGTTAATCACGCGCCATTTTGAGCAGCGTGTGGCTTAGGACTAACGCTCCATCGAATCAACGCGATTTTGTGTCAGTAATAACACTTTACCTTGTATCCGTGTGGAGCACATTTAGTGCATTTTTGATGGATTCATTTCATGTCACCTGAATATCGTCACTGTGACAATGCAATAAAATAGAAAATAAAAGGAACTGTGTGAGCAGATGTGGTTTGTCTGTTCTGCTCACAGCCACAGCGCTGACAGGTGACTCTGATAGGTGCATCACATGTTATTGATCTGTGTCAGACTGAAAAACATGGGCAGAGGTGCACCTGCTCAGGGGTATAAAGGGGAAGGTAATAATAACATCTACAATATAGTTTACCCTTTTGTCAAAGATAACACCACAAGTTTCTCTGAAAACTTCTAAACTCATGTCTGTGAATAATCTCATACAAGATTTTCACTTTCGTACAAGTGAGCCATTAAAACTAGGGCTGTTCAAATAATCGAATTATAATCAAGATTCAGTTGTGTCTAATGGTCAGTGATCAGTTGGGTGTTTTTAATGCAGAGGTCCATAGCCAACCCTCTGTCAGTAAAAGACTGGTTTGGAGCAGACACAAGACTTTGGAGGAAGAGATTTGACTATTCTATGTGCTGAGGGAATGATTAAACTGATTAATCTGTTTAGGTCAAAATATTTAAATGAAGCAAAAGTCAGAATTGTTCAATATCAGAAAAACATGATACATGTTAAAGAGATAATCCCATGTTTAAATCTCCTCCACAATGAGACTGTTGTGTGGCCCTCAATGCGGCATCTTTGTGGATACAGTAAAGGTTAGAGAAGATGTTAATGAGCACAGCAGTGCCCTCGTGCCCTTTGGCCAAGCACTGGAGTAGAACCAGTGACATGTGGCGCCTGAGTCACGGCTCTGCCCCAGGACGTTGCACTGAGATCAGGCAGAGCGCAGGGCAGCCCTGGGTCCTTGTGATGCACCCGCTGTTCATGTTCAGCACAAGTGAATAAGAGATAGACACAGCTTTATCTTAAGCCCAGCACACACTACAGAGTTTTTCAGTCTTAAACAATTTTTAAATGTGTGACAAAAAGCCCAGGCCATAAACACAGAGAGAATCAGATAAGTTTTTAAATCTCCAAGCGCAAAGACTGCTGCAGGATATGGCAGCGAAGAGACCGCACACCACAAGCTAAAAGTGGTGTGCACCTCGGGTCAGCTGTTTCCTGTCTACAGTAAAACGACTAACTCTGAGACTCTAAAGTGGTCCAAAGATCAAGGCGTTGCACTTTTACTTTAGAAGCAAACCAAAACTGTTATTATTATTTGTGAAATGTGGTATAATAGTTCAGATAAATGCTTTTAATGCACAGAAGGCTGGAGATATACTACACAGGAAGTAGAGTCACTAATCTGCAGCAGCTTCAGCCTGATCCTCGCTGTGTGGATGTAAACAGACAAAGGCTCTCGCCTTTTTACTTTTAAAGAGCATTTCAAACTGGATGACAGCGTTGTTTAGTGGACTGGGGGTCATTATTTGCAGAGGACAAATATGGATGAGAATGCTGCAGTCTAACTTTACAACTGGTGAGTAATAAAGTCACCTAATTATTTTTGCTATTTCCTGAGTTTGTATGTTGCGCCCCTGTGTCCGTCGCTCCGTCTTCCCCTGATGCTCTGTTTTATTGGCTGTTGCTGTGGGGATGTTTTGTGGTTACGATATGAAAGAGCAGCTCAGAGTCGCACTAACACCACACAGCACAGCAGATTCAAAATCACAAGTCACAAGGTCAGGTCTCGCCTCCCCAAAATCAGGGAGGAGCAAATCAGGCCCTAAATCAGGCAAATGATCCTGTAGTGTGTGGCGGGCTTTTGATTACAATTAAAGGTGCTGTACCTTTTACCTTAAAAAACGTGAAAAACAGAACTAGTTTGCAGTAGTTCATCTTTTACCCTATGCATTCTGAGCATCCTAACCACACTGAGTTAATAAGCACTTTGCACAGAGATCACTTTGCCTTGACTGTAAAGCTAATAACAACTAGCATGCTAACAGCTGACTTTCTAGTTCGCGGACTATAAAAATGCTTTATAGTTAGATGCAGACAGTACACAGCGGTCTTATTTGATCTTATTTTGTCAGTAAGAGCTGCTTTTACAATATATCTGTACAGCTAGAATACTTCTATGATTGTGGTGTTTCTGCTTTGATCAAAGGACACTTTTTCCTGTTTAACTGCTAAAATAGGGCTGAACAATTTGGGAAAAATATCTAATTGTAATTTTTCTGATGAGCAATTGTGATTACAATTAGAATTGTGATGTTTTAATAATAGGATTCTGTTCAAAGTTCACATTTTAAACATAATTAATTGACAAAAGACTGAAATCTGGACTGACAAACTAATACAAGAATCACATTTCAGAACAGAAATGTTTGTACAGATCCAAACTACAGAGTTAGACTTTTTATGCAGAATACGACCCCATGGAGACACAGGTAGGGCATCTGACACACAGGGACATTTCAGAACATGTTTGTACAGATCTAAACTACAGGGTTAGCAGGATTTATGCAGAGGACATTAATAGGGCTGTTGGCCTTTAGTCGTTCAGTGGAATCATCATCTGAGTGGACCAAAGTGTGTGTTAGTCTAATCATTTGATTTAGATTATAAGGATTTATATGAGACAACAGCAGAAAGAGAAGTTAGACCCTGCCAGGAAGCAACCCAGGACCTTCTTACTGTGGAGCCATAGTCTTAAAGGCCTACTGATACTTTGCAGCTGATGTCATCAACATTCCCTGAGTGTGTGATGCTAACTGTAGGCATGCTCTATCTGAGGCTTGTTAGAGTTTAATCTGAAATTTATTTGAACACAATCTGACCAGCTGGTTTAGTTGGAACTACAACAGGTGAGCTGATTTGTGCTGTAAAACAAATCTCTCTCAAATAATATTACAGTCACAAGCTCGCTAGCTTTTTCAGTTAGTCACTCTCACCTTTTTGTTGAAAATCAAACTCCTAAACAAGACCGTGAACGCTCAGATTGATCTCAGGCTCCTGAAAATGTGCCGTTTAAATCCATTTTGTATTTTTACATGAGCTTTCAGACAAAATTAAAACTTCTTTGGCTGTATTTGCTAATGTGTGCATTATGTAACCATGGAAACATCTGAACATTCCACCATAGACATACCTGTAGAACACCCCTGGCATGTTGTCACTGCAAAGTATCATTATTACACTATTTTCTAATCTATGTTCTAATGTTGTTTCCTCATCACAAACACACCTGGAGTTGTGTTTTGTTTCATTCACACATGTTTAACAGTTCTTCCCTCAAACAGAAAACTCTGTTCCACCCTGTGATGTCATGTGGTAATACAGGAAGTGCTCCACTGGGTTTTTAAACTACACACACCTTCACTAGAATCATTTGGATACATTTCAGAGCTGGAATTGCCAGTCTCTACTGAACTAAAGGTAAAAGGAGCTGTTAACTTCAAAACTACCACTAAATGACATCACAAGGTGGAACAGAGCATTTTGAGCTTTAGAGATGTAGACAGACTAATAATAAAGGGTTACTCAGACATGTGTGAATGAGACAAAACACAACTCCAGGTATGTTTTTGAGGAGGTAACGGCATTATAACATGGTTTAAAGCTTACAAGAGCCTATTTTAGGTAGTATAGAACCTTTAACCTCTGCACATTGTATTGCCTTCAACTGCAGACGTTTTAGTTTAGTGTCATAGTCCCCTGTACCTGTCTCCTCTGACTCACTGCTGTAAAGTCACAGCTCATCAGGGTTTGGTTTGAGTCCTGGTCTGAGTCCTGG
>JACM01036287.1:0-24531 GCA_000787095.1 Periophthalmodon schlosseri
TGGCATAAGCCAGTATGAAGATAATATATTTTTAGGCCTGCTTGTCTGGAGATATAATTGCCTTGCAGGCACATGCAAACAGGGTGGCTCAAGCCTCAAGCCCCTACTCCTTTTGTCCCTTGCCAATCAAGTGAACTTTTCTATCTTGTCTTTTTTTTTTTTTTTTTTTTTTTATGCAGACATAAAGTAGTAAATGGTGTACCTGTGCCCATTTGTTGAGTGTTGTATCCGTAATATCTGTAACATCTATACTTTAAACAGAGGGATATCTCTTATATCTATCTTGCATTTTTTTTCAATGTGGCCATTTTGATTACTTATTGTGAGCTATAATTTGGCCTGCTGGTGCCACCTGCTTGTCTCCATGGAGATAAGTGTCATACTGTGGAACAGTATGACACTATTAGAAAATCAATAACTCCATAAGAGACAAGCATGTGGCAGACCCTCCACCAGAAAAGTTACATAGTGCACCTATAAATGTATGAAAAGAGAACCCATCCCACCCAGCGCACATTTGTTCATACCCCTCCCTCTAGCACAAGACTGAAGCCTGCAGGGATTTTCAATAGTAACTCTTTTTTTTCACTGACATGAATAGACAATAACCATATATCATATACGTAATCATATGTAAATTAATATATTAACAAAAAACTAAGACGTTTATTGAACCTACCTGCAGCTTCATCCTCACCCGCAGCCTCCTCAGAGTCTTGTGTGCCTTCATCCTGTGCCTCACCCTCTGGATCAGCATCATCCTCTTGACATAAGACTGCAATACAACAATATTAGATATACTTTAGCATTATAGGTTATGTTCATGTGACATCAAAAGTTCATGGACTGCAAACAACTTCAAATTGAGATGGACAGCAACTCAAATTTCTATGGCTTGCTGTACTGTAACAATGCAGATGTTTTGACCTTGATTATGATAAAAATGTATAGTTATATCTCTGGGTTTACAGAGCATATCCACATGAAACAAAGAAAACGTAGTAATGCATAAAACATTTTGTCCATAAAGACTATGAGAAAAACCACAAGCATCTCACTTTCACATATCCTCTAAGGTTGACTGCAGATACCAGCCAGACACCTGCACTGGGTAACCACAAACTCCATATGAACCCAAGTTATAAAATGCAACGCATGAAACAACAGGAACTCTGCTCTTCCGCTAGCAAGACCTCAAGCGGCACTTACAAAAATCAGAGTTCTTTGTGTAATGTCCCAGCAGAAGAGGGACATTGGGTAATTACATCTCATCCACTGTCATATACCACATGTGATATTGTGGACTAAATCTTCATCCAGTGTTAAAGTGTTGTTTAAAAAAAACACATAAAAAACATGTTAGCAAGCACTTCTATTGCTGATGTGTCACTGCAAAGAGACTGTGTGAAGTCTGCACGCCCCTTGGTAAATCTACTTCCTTAGCGACACACAAGTTGTAGTAAATATCATTGTTAGCTTCTTTTCAATCTAATGTTTTGTTATAATTACATTAAAGTGTTCAGATTTAAAGACCCTCCAATTTGTGTTTGGTGCCAAAGCATTTAACATTCTCCCACAAATAGCATGGGTGTACTTTCACTATTATTACTGTTACTTTGAGTTCCTTTTTCTGACTTTATTCAATTACTCAAAAACATGGATGGGTTTGGGGAAACAGACTTTTTAAAGTTCCTGAGGAGTTCCATTTCCTTAGACCCCAGAAATAGTCACAAAAATACATTATTTTTCCATTTTTAAAGTGTGTCTCTTAAATACTATACAACTCTTACAAATACTCAAAGAAAGTAAAAGTTACCAAAAACACTTTTAATACTTAATAGCACAAAATTAATGAACAACCCAGTTTCATCTAACCTTTGAGTAAGTATTTCCCAAACCAACTAATATTAATTTGAACCCCAAACTATTTCCAGATCACACTTTACTGGATTATATGGTAAAAAAAACAATCTGCCAGTACTCATGTGTCAATAAGGGAGGACAAAAACCAACCTGTGCTCAGCCTCACCCCTCCACCCCTTCCTACCTGTACACGACAGTCCACTCAGCAGTAGCAGCAGTAGTAGTAACCATCCGGACACACGCATCTGAACGCACCCTCTCATGTTACCAGCCCACCAGAGAAACATGCTTTTGCCATTGTGCGCCCCAGTCCTCACGCTTGCCTGTCACACCATCGCACTTCCTCAAAACACAAAAAAATAGGCAGTATCTGAGTCACAATAGTGAGTCGAAGGATGTGATGCAATCCGCTGGGTGCGTGTAGCTGCAAGTTACATTCCTGTCTGATAGGTATATGGCCTTAACAGCGACGGGCAAAGCTGTGTAAACGATAGGAGAAAAAAACAATTTAGCTGGTGGTTGGGGGGCGGCTGGCGGTAAGGTGAAAGACGTTGTGGCAGGGTGGTCTTGTTTGTTAATAAAAGCCTAATGGATAAAAAGATCTATAAAAGAAGAGGGAAGACATTTTGAAAAACAAACCAGTCTACTGCATGTTTCAGCATGACAGTAATCAGCAAGATTAAATCAATTTGCAAAGCTTGTTTTTCATAAAATTAAACTCATTTTGGTGACATCATTGTTTTAAATTTAACTTGTAAGAAGTTGATGGTCACAGACTAGACAGTATCTATGGGCCTTAAGCAGGGTACAGCCTGTTGTAAACTGCAGCATTGATACAAATATCGATTCATTGTCATGCTCATTCTCTATGGGGAAATTACAGTCACCAATTCATAAAACAAAAGTCTTTGGAGAGCGAGAGAAAGTTAATGTTCCTGAAGGGAATCCAGGGTAGCACTTGGAGTACATCATGAATGAAGAGGTCTGTAGATCCAGACGACACAAGGAAAGAACCCAAAATCCTGTTGCTTGTATAGGCCATTTCCTCCATCCTGAAACAAATAATGCACAATAGTTTTACAAATAGTGTTGTAAATATAGGGGAAAGTGTGTCCATTAGAAAAAGTTGTAATGTTGTTTCTTTGTTTGAGGTTGCACAAAAAAGTTGAATTTACAATGAAACAATTAAGTGACAAGAACTATCAACAAATGCTTTCTTTGTCCAGAATTATCACATTTTACCACTGTTCATCAGATATCTAGGTACCCCAGGACTGACTCATACTAAAAGGTATATTGCCCTTTTATATGCCAGAATAAATGTACTATGACAAAAAGGAAATATAATATGTTGTAGGTAATACATGGATAATATTTTCATCTTATTTTACCTGCAATTTGTAGTCTTTGTTTGTGTCGTAAAATCAAAATTGAATAAACTCAATTTTACAATTAAAATTAAATGTGTTTTTTTGATAGAAAGTGGCCAGCAGATGTCACACAATGATTATGAAAATTACTGACAATTCCTTCATTGTAGCCTATTGATACTTTGCAGCTGATGTCAACATTCCCTGGTGGGTGTGGTGCTCTGCTCTGTCTGAGGCTTTATTATATGGCGTCACTTGATTATCTTTAAGATGAGGGCGCGAAGACAATATGAACCACGGACGATAAACAAAAATCGAGGGCGCAATAAGTAAAAGTTACGGGTGAAAGCGAGCACAAAACCTGTGACAGAGCGCGCATGTTTCTGACAGCGCCCGTTGTTGGCGTCTCCGCGCACTGTTTACCCTCCAGCGCCCTCTGTCTTTCTGCCTGCGCCTGCTCGGTTTTTTTTTTCTTCAACGAGAAATACGTCATCAAAACAAGACTTGAACAGACGATCACAGATTTATCGTCGGCGTCAGACTCAGAAGCGAGAAGTTGAGTCGACTTCGACAGTCATGGACAACCCAATGTATGTTTATTCTTTATCGCAGAATTTGTAATTTTACAATCTGGACAATTTAATATCAGCGTACAAATTTGAACTAAGAAAAACATCAGCAGTATCACGTTTTGACATGATACTATCTCAAAATCACATGGTTTCACGAAATTACGTGATAGTTTCATGTTAAAACGGGATACAAAATTATGAAATTACGTGAGTTTCTTGTAAAACGGGATACAAAATTATGAAATTACGTGATATGTAAAACGAGGAACTACAGTAGAGGATCCCTCCACTTTCGCGCGTTTGTATGGTGAGATATAGGCCGGGTACTGGAAGTCATACCTCCTCAAGGGTATGGGGCAGTGCACCCCGCGGAAATGTTCTGCGCTGATTCATGTTTGATGTGACTGCACACCGCAAGTTTGACCCTAATCCCGTAAACTCGTCGCGGCCTGCTACTGAAGCACTGCAACTTGTGAATGTTGTAAAAAAAATGTCCACACAAATCCCAAGAATAACGGTGTGCAACAAGTCAACCGCTGACAGTAGCTGGTGAGGGTGATCCCCAGCCCTGAGTCAAAGACACGGTGTTAAAAAGTAGGAGTCTAACCCGCAGTCCGTCTATCCACAGGCTCACGCCCGGAGCCCTTCACCTATTTGCGACTTTGCTCTGCGCAGTACCCGGTGCGCTGGTCCGGGAGGAACGGAAATCGGCCTTATTTTGAATGAGGAGCTATTTGAATGACGTACTATTACACGTATGATTTATTTACTGAAGGTGTGGGCTTTGGTCACCAGTAGATACCTGCTTCTTGTTGTGTGCACAGCTGTAGACTATGGGCACGTACCCAGTCTGTGTAAAGTCTCCCATAGCTCCGAGTTGAGTTCACCGACATGGATGTGGAGAACCACAGGAGCTTACAGCGCTGACACGGTCATTTCAGTGCTCCCTCATGTGCTCATCTTACCATTGGTGATGCGGCCTTGTCATTTACGCACAAGCAGTTGTCCTACTCCTAGGGGCACTACTACTACTGCTACTACTACTGCTACTGCTACTACTACTACTACTACTACTACTACTACTACAAGTCATGCCAACATCAGTAGCATAGCCTATATCTCACCATACAAACGCGCAAAAGTGGATAGATCCTATACTGTAGTTCCTCGTTTTACATATCACGTAATTTCATAATAAATTTGTATCCCCAAAACGTGAAACTGCTGATGTTTTTTTTAGTCCAGATTTGGCAGTTGTACGATGATATTAAATTATACAGATTGTAAACCGTCTTTACTTCTTAAATTATGACACATCGTGCCTGAGCCTGTAGCGCTGACGTCACGTTGTTTACATTTGAATAGTCATAGTTAAATATAATATCTGACTGACTTAACGTTCGGGGGACAGTGGCCGAGCGGTCTACGGTCGTTCACCATGCGGACGCAAGATGGATTTCCATCCGTACCTCGCCATAGATGAGGACGGGCTCCGCACGAATGAAGAGACTGGTTTAATTCTTGATAGCAGGTGGCCAGGGCTCTTATTGCCCCAGTGGGATCTGGGTCAAAAACACATAACCGAAAAAATTAACAAAATTGTATTAAAAGTGTAATGTGCCTAATGATTTTTCATTACTGCTCAATATATATTAAAAAGAAGCATACAATGTTAACGTTAAGGCAAGGCAAGTTTATTTGTATAGCACAATTTGTACACAAAGTAATTCAAAGTGCTTTACAGAATAAGAAAGACATTAAAATCCCAATACAACAAATCAAAACAAATCTCTACTGAACTAAAGGTAAAAGGTAGCTGTTAACTTGAAAACTACCATTGATTTGAAAACTAGGTATACAGGGTATCATGTCAAAACGTGATACTGATGTTTTTCTTAGTTCAAATTTGTACGTTGATATTAAACTGTACAGATTGTAAAATTACAGATTCTGTGATAAAGAATAAACATACGTTGGGTTGTCCATGACTGTCGAAGTCGACTCAACTTCTCGCTTCTGAGTCTGACGCCGACGATAAATCTGTGATCGTCTGTTCAAGTCTTGTTTTGATGACGTATTTCCCGTTGAAGAAAAAAAACGAGCGGGCGCAGGCAGAAAGACAGAGGGCGCTGGAGGGTAAACAGTGCGCGGAGACGCCAACAGCGGGCGCTGTCAGAAACATGCGCGCTCTGTCACAGGTTTTGTGCTCGCTTTCACATTTTCACCGCTCACTTTTAGTTATTGCGCCCTCGATTTTTGTGCATCGTCCGTGTTCATATTGTCAACGCGCCCTCATCTTAAAGATAGTCAAGTGACGCGTCATAGACTTGCCGGAAGATAGTTGAACGTTCGAGCGCAGAAGTACCATAAGCGCTATACTCTGATGTCATCACGTTGTCCTCTCACTCGGCGCTGTGATTGGATAAAAGCATTGAAGAGGCGGGACCTCTCCAGAAACAGCCAAAAGACAGAAGGGACAGTATAAATTAACTACAAGGAGCAGAAAAGGCAGCAAATAATAAACAGAGCAGAGGAGCAAACTTTGGGGGAGCAAAAAAGAAAGCCTACACAAGCCTCTTCAAGAAACAATCCTCTTGTAAGTACAAGCTTCAAGGATGAGAGTAGTAGGCTTTCTTTAGCAGTAGACCTTATATATATAGTTTTTATAGGAATTTAAAAAAACAGTAACACTTGATAACACATTTTTATTTTGTTTCATATATAATTCCATATTAGAGGTATTTATGAATTTATTTTGTTGATTTCCAGAGCACAAAAAATAATCATCAGCATGTCTGCAAACGGAGTAGCTGTGGGCATTGACCTGGGCACCACATACTCTTGTGTGGGGGTCTTTCAACACAGAAAAGTGGAAATCATCACTAATGACCAGGGCAACAGGACCACCCCCAGCTATGTGGCCTTCACCAACACTGAGCGCCTCATCGGAGATGCTGCCAAGAACCAGGTGGCTCTAAACCCCAACAACACAGTGTTTGATGCCAAGAGGCTGATCGGCCACAGGTTTGACGACCCCACAGTGCAGGCCAACATGAAGCACCGGCCCTTTAAGGTGGTGAGTGATGGAGGCAAACCCAAGCTCAGAGTGGAGTACAAGGGAGAAGACAAGACCTTCAGCCCTGAGGAGATCTCCTCCATGGTTCTGGTGAAGATGAAGGAGGTGGCACGCCTACCTGGGCCACAAAGTGTCTAATGCAGTTATCACAGTCCCAGCCTACTTCAACGACTCGCAGAGACAGGCCACTAAAGACACAGGTGTGATCGCCGGGCTCCACGTCCTGAGAATCATCAACGAGCCCACGGCCGCCGCTATCGCCTACGGCCTGGACAAAGACTGCTCCAGAGAGCACAATGTCCTCATCTTTGACCTGAACACCCTGCCACCTTTGACGTGTCCATCCTCACCATCAAAGATGGCGTCTTTGAAGGCAAGACCATGGGGCGGAGACACCCATCTGGGTGGAGAGGACTTTGATAACCACATGGTCAACCACTTTGTGGAGGAGTTCATGAGTAAACACAAGAAGGACATTAGCCAGAACAAGAGAACCCTGAGGAGGCTGTGCACAGCATGTGAGAGGGCCAAGAGGACCCTGTCCTCAAGCTCCCAGGCCAGCATTGAGATTGACTCTCTTTGGGGGACAAGACTTCTACACCTCCATCACAAGAGCATGGTTTGAGGAGCTGTGCTCAGACCTGTTCAGCCCTGTGGAGCCTGGAGCTTGTGGAGAAGGCCCTGAGAGATGCCAAGATGGACAAAGGACAGGTTCATGACGTGGTTCTGGTCGGGGGCTCCACCAGGATCCCTAAAGTCCAGAAACTCCTGCAGGACTTCTTCAACGGCCGTGACCTGAACAAGAGCATCAACCCAGATGAGGCGGTGGCCTATGGGGCTGCCGTTCAGGCTGCTATCCTTTCTGTGGACACCTCTGGGAAAGTGCAGGACCTGCTGCTGCTGGACGTAGCCCCTCTGTCCCTGGGCATCGAGACAACCGGAGGGGTCACAATGGTCCTGATCAAACGCAACACCACCATCCCCACCAAGCAGACCCAGATCTTCAGCACCTACTCCGACAACCAGCCCAGGGTCCTGATCCAGGTGTACCAAGGGGAGCGAGCAATGACCAAAGACAACAACCTGTTGGGCCGCTTTGAGCTAACGGGCATCCCCCCTGCCCCCAGAGGGGTCCCTCAGATCGAGGTCACCTTCGACATTGATGCCAACGGTATCCTGAATGTGTTGGCGGTGGACAAGAGCACTGGCAAAGAGAACAAGATCACCATCACCAACGACAAAGGCTGACTGAGCAAGGAGGAGATCGAGAAGATGGTGCAGGATGCCGAGAAGTTCAAGGCTGAGGAAGAGGCCAGAGGAACAGGGTCAGTGCCAAGAATGTTCCGGAGGCCTATGTGTTCACTGTGAAGAACAGTGTGCAAGATGAGGCTGTGAGCAGCAAACTGAGCCAGAACAACTGCAAGAAGCTGCTGGACAAATGTGAGGAGACCATGAGCTGGTTGGCCAATAACCAGCTGGCTGAGGTGGAGGAATACCAGCACAAGCAGAAAGACCTGGAGAAAGTGTGCAGCCTCATCATCAGTAAACTGTACCAGGGAGCGCCCCCTGCAGGCAGCTGCAGAGAGGAGGCTCAGGGGAACTCCCAGGGGCCCACCACCAAGGAGGTGGAGTAAAGCAGCTCTTCATACACTGAGTACTGGTTTATACTGGACTTTTAAGGATATCTATTGTTAATTTCCATCTGCCTTTTGAGATGCATTTACATTTTTTATTAATTTTATTTATTGTATGATATTTAGCCTATATGTAAATATTGTATTTTGTCTGTTACTGAAAATTGTGTTGATTGTGAAAATGTGTTATATGGAATGACAAAAGTATAAATGCAAAAGTCTACATTAAACTCATGACTCGAGCAATGAGCAATGGGGCTGCCATAGCTCACTTACAATTATGTCATCACCCTGTAATGGCAGAATTTGACCATTAGGTTTCTGATTATGACCCGTCTATTATTCAAATACAGGCCCCCTTCTCTTCTGCTTAATTTCACCACACGATGTCATCATTCTCACACGGATAGATAGGCATGGATCTTTTAAAGCAGCTAAAAAATCTTATATATTTGTCATTAAAGATATTTATTTATATATATTCAGGGTATAGGCTTGGATTATCAGTATCAAAGGTTTTAATTTATTGTATTGGCAAAATAAAATTAAGTAACTTTACTCTCAACCACTGTAGAAACAATGATCAAATTTAGAAATTATATGTTGCACAATCATATATTTACGCCTGTATATAGGCAAATGCAACCACAATAAATAAATACAGTGAAAAATAAATAAATGAATAAAGACAAAGTGTTCATTACCTGTGGGTCTTTTCTTCGTTCCTCTTTGGAGACAGCCGAGGGACTTTACAGACGGACCAGCTTCCGGTACATTTGTCAACAACATCCACGAGGAGCTCGCGTGGATTTAACTTTGAAAATGGTGATTGAATATCTCCTTGTGATGGGCAAGCTATAATGTTCTGAGAAAACATGTAAAAGAAGTAAACCTTATGTGTTTGTTTGTGCCTGTTATGTGCAGCCTAAAGCGCAAAAGGGAAAACCGGAGAAAGTAGTCCATCCGTACAGCAGGAAGGCAGCATATTTGGCCCGAGAGGAGCTACGTCTCAAGAGGAAAGAGAGGTATGTGGACCTGCGGATATAAATGAAATCATCTGTTGGTTTGTGTATGTAATGCAAAAGTTAAAATGCTAAAAAATGCACACTACCCATTAGATTCACGTACAAAATCGTGGTTCAGTGTCAGTCTTGATATAAATAAACGCTCTGCAAAGAATTGAAGAATTGCTTTAGTTTTTCTACTTAAAGGTACACTGTGTAACTTTTTGATAAGGTGGTGTGGAGGTGGTCCACCTCATTTGGTGTTTATACCTTGAAACATAAACATGCATTCTTAGTGTGAGCAGAGTCACCTCTCCACTGATCTGACTTGGCCTGATTGTGTTACCTGCTTATCTCCATGGAGATAAATACATGTAATCCCATGCCAAGCAAACCAATGAAATCTCCGTGGGGACACGGAAAGTAGACTTATTTGATTCTGAAGATAAGCAGGCCTGTATAGAACGAAACCAAGACATATTATCATAGTATATGTGGTGTTTTCCTGATCAACTGTAATGGCAATAGACGGTTTACCACTCCTGACCTGCTGGTGCTGGTTTAAGACCAGGAGAAATGTCCTGGGTGATGCACTGTGGTCACTTTGCTTATGTTCTGACTGGTAACTTTAGATTCATAAGGTCAAAGGATAGACCACATTAAATGCAGAGAATAAAATCTCAGGTACAGTAACCTATGCTTAAATTATACTGAACTGGGGATTTTTATAATTCGTAGTCTTTCTGAGGCTCATTTAAATTGAAATCTTAAAGCAGTATGCTATATGCCCACCCAGACATTGACAACTAACTGTTCCCCTTTTCACAGACATAAAAATGATAAAGCTACTCGCCTCAACAACATAGGTAATTTTATCACCACTAGAGCAGTAAAATGTGTTCATCATTCAAATCAAATGAATCTTATGGCTCTGTTTTTCCCTCAGGAGAAAAGCTGATGTGGTTTCAGGAACAGCTTGATCCCTCAAAGACAAATTACACCAAAAAAGATGCTTGTGACATCATTGAAAGGTAATGGCTGAGTTTAACATACTGGACACTATGCTTACAGACAACATACATTAACTGCTTTTAACCATAGTTTAATTAGAGTTGTATTTAGCTTGATTCATGCATGTTTAAGTAATCCTGTATTGTGTATTTGAGGATTAGGTGCTCTGATGTTGTCTGTTTTCACCTACCTCCTGTACCCACCCACTTTACTACACTAACTAGTATTTATTTAAAAAAGAAATAAGACATGTAGGGTTCAAAATGCTGTGTAGCCATTTTTAAAATCAAGTGCGTGTTGGGGTGAAATGCCACTAGGAAGAGGTGATCAATTCTGCATTGGTTCCGTGTCTATTACCAAGATTTTTTTATTATTATTTTTGAGGTTTACAATGAACAAAATATATAAAGTATATTGGTAGAGTATGACTAGAAAAAAAAGCATATGTCTTGTTTAAAATCACATTACCTTTGCCTGTTCTTCTTTGCATTTAGATACCTGCAACGATTTGATTCTGAACTCGAGCAGATCGAGTTGTTGAATGGAATCAAAGGTCGTCAGGGTCGTCACCATGGAGCCCGAGAAGCAGTGATCAAACAGACCATTGAAAGAGAGAGGGCACAGTTTGAAGGCGTTGGCTTTGGTGAGTAATGTAGATTAGGTTCGAAATGTATGTATGAATTATTCTAATACTCCATACTTTCCCCAGAAATTCCAGACATCATGAATGCAAAACATCTAAAAATGTTCAGGTGAGTGGAAGAATTTGATATGTGACTTTTCTTAGAGAGTTCTGTGTGGTTTCTGGTAAAAGTAAAAACCCTGTAACATGTCTTGACAGAGAATGGACAGGTGATTTGAAGAAATTGCCAAATATAAAACTGCGTAAAGTTTCTAACAAAGGACTGGACACAAAATCAGGTGAGCAGGAAAAGGACGAAGAGAAAGATGAAGAGGATAAAGATGCTTTAGAAGAAGAGTTACAAGGAGGCGAAGAGGAGGACTTGGACAACGAACAGGAAGACATGCTGTTGATGTCAGACTGAGAGACTAGAGATTTTCTGAGATCAGCTGTGGAAGTATCAGCTGCTATTGCTGTGCTGACCTGTAAAGGATGCCAAAAACAAACTTGACAGACACATGAGGGGCTCCTACGTTCATTTATTTTACAAATAAACTGAAATGGAAACCAAGTCATCTGTTCAGTCCAATAAGAAATAAAAAGTGCTTGACTGTGATTTAAATAAAATAAGAAAAACTGATTTTGTTGTATTAATACTACAGTTTAAACCTATGGAAAAATCATAATTATTGAACTGAAATGTCAGTAGTGTTGTTTTTCATAGCAAAAATTGGCAACCACTAGGCAACACAAGTTATATCATCGTTCATAAAAACACAGCACCAGATTTGTTTGTTTTGTTGGAATCTGTTGTTCAAAATGAATGGATTTTAGACCTATTTAAAATATTTTATTTGCCTCTTGAGATGACTATTTTGTGTTAGTTCATCACTGATCTTTGGTTTGTGTAAACCTGATTGTCCACCTGTAAAGCTTGTGTATTTTTAACAAAGTGCCTTTAGGACTGAGTTTAAGAGTGCAACATGTCCATTTCAGGGTGCATAAGTGTCAAAATCAAATTTAAAGAGCCTATGTGAAAATTACCACACACAATCTACAACTCTCCTTCTAATAAACACTGTAACAGCCCCACCCATGACAAGGTGAAGGTGTATTTATAATTGTTTGTCTTGGCAATAAACAGCCATTACAAATGGCCTCATGATTACAAAACTGCGAGTGTCTCATTAATGACAGCAGCGTGTTATGCCAGAGCATCACTGTTGGTTTGGAATATGGTTTAAATGGACATTTACTATATAGAAAAGTGTGCACATTATGCTAGGACTACACTAACTGAAGTATGACAGAGGCTCTGGGGTGTCTAAACATCCTAGAGTGCAACAGTGTACACCATATACTTCCTTTTTCAACAGTGCTGCCAAGATGTCAGTGCATTTTGACATAGTGCATACAAAAATAGGTTTCACCAAATAGTGCCACAGTAAAACTTCACAGCAGTCTTAAGATGATGGCTTTAGGATCCTTTTCATTGTTTCCCTCTGAGTTTGGAGAGTCTGCATAAGTCGTGTGTTTGACAGATTTCAGTTTATTGTCCACATGTGAATGACTGTAAAACAGTCAGACAGGGCTGTGTGCAGGAGCCACAGCAGCCTCCACAGACAGGTCCGAGTCTGGGTGATCCTGTATGGGAACAGGGGCCGGGCTGACGGGGGCCGGGCTGACGGGGGCCGGGCTGACGGGGGCCGGGCTGACGGGGACCTCCACACTGTGAGTGCTATGGTGAGACCTGCGGGCCAGGGGGTTGTGCAGCTCCTTGTCAGGGCAGTTCTGTACTGTGATGATGCGGTTGAAGGCTTTGAGCCGGTGCCACAGTTGCAGGTACACTTTACTCTGAATGTACATGAAGATGAGTCCTCCAGTGAAGCCTATGGCCACCACGATGAGCTTTGTCCAGAAGGGCCACTGCAGCACACCTGGCACACACACGCACACACATAGAGGTCACAGGTCACCCTCAGAACATGAGAGAAGAAGCATGAGGGCTTTACTGAGCTGTGCTTACCCCCGGACTGGTAGTACTTCGTAAGAGAAAGTCTCCATAAATCATCTGCAATCAAGAGTGGGCTGAATCTCTCTTTATAATTGTAATAGTGTTATTTTAACACTATTCTGATGGGTTCAAATACAGTACATATTAGTGAATATGTACTATGGTTTCTACTTGGAGATCTACAATAATGGTACATTAAGGTCACTGTCACAACACAATTAGGGTGGGGTTTAAGACCTGCTTCAAATAATTTATTAAGCCTTTACTAAGAACTCTTCCCTAGAAAACAGATTGTCCCTTATCGAGTGTGTCCCTTATCAACTGTCAAGTAACAATTGTTTTCCTTAGAAGAAAAGAATCCTTTCTGAAGAAGGTCACTGGAAGTAGCTGTAATATGTAAAGCAGGTAAACAAACTTCTGTCTAACAAAAAGAATAGGGTGACTCTCGGATGGGCCTGGATTTAACTTATTGAAAGGAATTGTCTATAATGGTGTACTATATTTTTGTTAAAATTTTCACTGTCATTGCTGATAGAACAAATAACCAAACTAGACTCAGAACAGCCTATAGCCTGTTCTCCAACTATTATTTATAACTGTATTGAAGCCGGTGATATCTTCCCCATACAACACAACATAATGAGCATAGATCTACTCATGGGTTTCAGGCAAATTATTCCTTTCTGATTTGAAAAAAGATGTCATGGGGACTTTTCCCCATTCAAAAGATAAAATATTATGAATCTATTTTAATTGTATAATTGCAACTTTTTGCCATATCTTGAAACCCATGACTAGTGTTACGACAACAGAAATTAGAACAGAGATAGAGAACCACAAATCTATGCACTTTAGATATATATAGCTTAGACTACTACACATATATACAATTAGATTGTAAGGGTAAATTATTTAAATGTAAAATAATGTAAATGTGATGAAACAAGACCAATGTACAGACCATTCTTTCCCAGTCGGACTTCCTCTGCTGTTCTCTTGGCCAGGATGTAGACTGACCACAGCATGCAGCCAATGGCGATGAGGTGGAACAGGACGGAGCAGAAGATCTTCCTCCTCTCACTTTTGGACATGTGGAGCTTCTCCCACTACAAAACAGACAGGGCTGAGACAGGTGACAGAGACGCAATTTTACTGATGCAATCTGAATGAAGAACAGTTTAAGGGAATTAGATATGGAATTGGTATTCTTATAAAATGTTGGAACTTCTCTTTATATACCTAATCACTTACTGGACATTCATTCACTACATACAATTACGACATCATTTCAAAACCTTTATTAGTCTATATGTGGATTAGTGACACAAAAATAGAAGAGAATGTTTTGCAGATTTCATATCAAGATAAGTTTTTGTACAAATGCCCAACATAGCATAAATTTACGCCACATAAATCTGAAAAAAGGATAAAGCCGGGTTTAGAATTATCAGTTAATTTTGTTGACATATTATGTGGAGTAATAACCTCAAGAAATTGATTATCAACAAATCCCTCAGCAAAACCTTTTACAAAAGTTGCCTTAAAAAATGAAAATCTGAAACCTATAAATAACTGTTGATTTGGTAAAATAATAAAAAAAAAAAACTTAATCTGTAGATTGGACCATACTTTGCTTCCAGGTGACCATTAGTCAAAAACATACTTTTTAACATTTCCTTGTGTTGTACTAACTTCCTACTTTTATGTTGTATTTGTTGTTGCCTGCCTAGGCAACTTGGTAGCTGCAATCTGACATATTTAAATCTGTTTAATACAGATATAAAAAAAAAAAATAATTAATGCTTGGAATGAAGGAAGATATATGCAAAGCTGATATCATGCATGTTAACTGTGTCATCATAAAATCATACTATACTACTACTACAAATTTTTGGTTTTGCGGACCTTGCGTAGAGGTTTGAGCCTGGTCTCCATGATGAAGTCAAACTTGCAGAGCTCACAGCAGCGTGTGTCTGAAGACTTGATCCACTGGTTGAGGCAGGTCTGATGGACAAAACTCAGGCTCCCAGTGCAGCGGCAAGGCATGATCAGCGGACAGTCGTCATCGCCCTCACAGTGACAGATCCTGGTCCAAACACACAGGAGCAAAAGATACATGCTAGTGTTATTAGCGCTAAAGATATTTGATTACATTAAATGATTTGTATCTTCTGAGAAAATTGGACAAATATTTTTTTGTTTTTTAAATGGGAGATAAATAGAAAAAATATATTATTGTAATTGTTGTTTTGTAAATGTGCAAAAAAGAAGAGACTATCAAGTACACAACATAAAACATATATTAAAAAGCTACTAAGAGTTATGTCTTTTTCTTTTTCAAATAAAGGTATGTCAACATCAATCAACACATATACCAACACATTTTTGCACATGGATTGCAAAAATATCACTGGATTGTTTTTTGCGATAATCCCAAAAATATGGGCAGAGACAAGCAGAAAATAATCTATATCATGAATCCAAAAAAATACTGCTCCCAAATTTCAGAAAGCTCCTTGCCTAATCCATTTCCACTGTGCATGTTTTGTAGAGCATGTGAGTGTGCCTACATTGCATCATCACAATACAGAGATCATTCCACACCCCTATTCATGGCTTTCAGATGAAAAATTAGAACGGCTGCCATAGCGATTAGCAATTCAAAACAAAATATTATATCTTATGAATGGGAAAAAGTCCTCAAAATGTTGCATATGACAGGAAGATAAAACCCATGAATACTGACCTGCAGACCTCTGTTTCGGAGTCAGAGCATTGGTGCAGCATGGTGACCCCGTTGCCCGTGCAGTGGGCCTGGGGGGTGGGCACTGACATGTCCCCGCCCCCTGCGCCCCTCTCCTGGTAGCGTTTGGTGATGAGCTCCTCTGGCTCCTCCTCCTCAGTGGACGGGGTGCTGGTGTGGGACTTCTCCTCTTGGTCTTTACTCACGGTGGTTTCCCTCACCTCTGACACCTCACCTCTGGATATGTCTTGTTTTACCGATGCCTTGCTCCCGTGACGCCTCTTCAGACCTCCGCTGCTCTCCTCTAGCTGGTTCTCCTTCTCCTCTTCTGAACTTATTGACTGTAGCTCCATCTCTTCCGCCTTGTTCTCAAACACTTGGACCGCATCTCTGTCCCGGCTGCTCGCACTGCGTCTCCGAGCCCTCCTGGCCTTCTCCTTGCTCCAGCTGCGGGCCTGTCTCCACATGTCTTCATCCGAGGTTGAGTCGCTCTGGGGGGCACCGGAGCAGCGGAGGCGAGGGGCTAGGTCTTTCCTGGTTTTCGAAGGCCAATCCCTCCTCTCCCCCCTCTCGCTGCGATCTGAGCTCAGGCTGCGCTCGGTCAGGTCCTGGTTGGAGGTAGGGTCCACACAGGTGAAGGAGGGGCAGGCGGGGGCTTTGCGGCGGTGGCGGCGTTTCACCTGTTTTTTGGGGGGCGGGGCGGTGCAGGAGGAGCCAAGTGCGTTTGCTACTGTCATCGTAGAGGAGCTTGTGTGCTTCCCTGAGTTTTGTGCTTCAGACTCGTCCTCTTCTAAACGGGACAGGGGGGCAGAACTGAACACATGTGCACAAGACAAATGGGAACAGAAATTTATGAGTATATGAGATGGGAAGTAAACAAATAAAAAAATATAAAATTAAAAAATGTTGGTAAAAAAAAATACAGAAAAAGCATGATGTGGATTTTGTTTGTATATGTAATGTCATTTTAAATTCCAGCTGATAGTACTGGTTTGAAATCCCAGTGTCTCTAAACAGTACCACCAATTGAAAATGGCTGAAATGGATGGGAGCTGAAACATGTGTCCAGCTGACTACCATCTTCTCTGAAACCTTCTCTACTTTGTATTTATTGTCAGTGTTGTGACCACTGCCAGAGACCAGTCGAAACTGTCAGGTATGACAACAAACAAACATCTTTTTTACAAGCTAAATACTCATGGACTCTCGACCATGGACTGTTAATGTCAAAGGTTTCTTTCATAAAAGCCGTAAGATTCCATCCATCCATTTTCTTCCGCTTATCCGGGACCTGGTCGCAGGGGCAGCAGCCTAAGCAGGGACTCCCAGATGCTTCCTCCAAGGCGGACCCCAAAGCGTTCCCAGACCAGCCGAGAGACAAAGTCCCTCCAGCGTGTCCTGGGACTTCGTTGGGGCAATCTCCCGGTGGGACATGCCGTAAGCCGTAAGATTCTTTTACAAAATTACTGTTTCATTTATTCTTTATCCAAAAAAGAAAACATCACATTACATCTACTGTCACAATAATTACTATAGTGACTTTTCGGGCTCAATAATTATTGCGTGCAGCTTTTATTATTTTTTGTAGTATTAAGTCTCTATTTTAGCTGTAGTTAGTTGAATAATTAACATATGATGCATTATAAATACTATAGTAACTACTGTATTAGAATTAATTAAGTGTTTAATTGGCCTCATTTTTTACAATATAACTCACTTAGAAAAACGTTCACTGGGATAATCCTGCTTTAAGGTTATTGTTTCAATATTATCGTTTATAGTAATATTTTTCTGTAGCAAATAAATCATACTTCAAAATTTATTGATGTGACATTTGAATCTACTATAATCCAAGTCAAAACTTTTGTTTTATCAGTTTTTATTTTATCCACACAGAAAGACACCACTTGGCCCAGGAATCAAAGCTGCTGTCGAGGCAGGCACTATTCTTGAACAGGACATGTGATAAACCCTGCTTTAAGGATATAGCTTTAAATGATAGATCAAACAAGTTCATCCGGAGTACACTGGACAAATGGGGACACATGACATGCCAAGTGGTAGCACCCAAAGTGAAGCTAATCCAACCTGGTACTTAACAAGTCTTTTGGAATTTTGAGTATAATCCCAGTTCTGTTAAATTTAAATAATATTAAATCAAAATGACACCACAAACAAGGATATAAAGAAAATGTTTTGCGACTGATGAAATCCAGGACACTTCTAATAAAATGGACTGGGTATTAGGGCTGGGTACTGTTCGATTTTTTTTTGATACCTCTGCCTTAACAATACCTGCTTTTCAATACCGCTTCCTGAACAGTTCTTTTTTGGTTCAAATTCAATCCTTAAAACATAGTACTAGGCTATACGATGTTCATTTGTAACTCAAAACAAATGCACATTCACATGAACCAGAGCGCACATCTTATCCTCATGTGAACTCACATGCACGTAAATTTTACTTCTGTTTTTTCTACATAGGGCACTTTCTATCGAAGGCAATGCTGCTGGTTCATATTATTTGTTTGGCTTCAACTTGACGCTGACTTGTTTGGCTGCATCTTTACGCAGATGGAAGCTCCACACTGGACACCACATTTATCTGGGAATTACACTTTTACCTGGACCGATAAGGATGTTGCCGGAGTTTCATATTATGTGTCTGGATGTGGATTTATTATTACGCACAACACTTTGACTTTGGGACACTGTAAAGGCCCCGTACTGGAGACTTGATGTTTTTTCGAGGGGTTACAAGTTGCAACTCTAGACACACTTCAGGTCTTCTGTTTTACCGTTAAGATAATATACTGCGCTTTGTTTGGGCACATGTAGGCCTATGTTAAAACGTGAGAGCTATTTGTGCCGTTATATTATTCAATTAAATATGTGCGGTGTATTTATTGGCTCATTGACATTGGGACATTTAAAGCCAAGGAAATGAAAGTTGGCACCAAACGAACATTAGTTTTTTGGTACCGGTACTTACTGGACCTTTTCGGTCTGTGCCTACTTGGAACCGAGTTTTGGTGCCCAGCCCTAGTGGCGATGGATGCTTGGATGTATGACAAATATTTCTCGACAAATTGGAGGACTGTACAATCAGACATCTTCCTCTCACTGATTGAATTACGGTCGGCCCATCATATCTCATCCATTTTCATTGTGTTATGGCTTCAGGATATAGAACCAGCACATTCAGCCGCCCACTCACCCTGAGCATATCAACAGAGAGCTCATCTGCCTACAGTACAGTACTAGTGCAAAGAATACCCAGCCTTCACACACCTGCATATGTCCTGAGAAGATGGGGTAACTGAGGTCCTTGAAGCTGTGGTCAGCCCTGTTGAGTTGCTGACCTGAAAAATAAAATGTTTGGGAATTTCATAAGGCAGAAAATTGCGTTGAAAATAAGTTTTCACCTATTTTGAAAATTCTTTTAAATGTACATTATGTAACTTTCCTGGAGGTGCGTCTGCCATCTGCTTGTGATTACTTTGCCTGGAATGTTCCACAGTATGGCATTAAACTTATCTATCTCCATAGAGACAAGAAGGTGACAGCACCACCAGGCCAAGTTACAAGTCAGTTCTGTGAGGAGGCGACCCCCCACAAGTTTTTCAAGGTATTTTTGAGTAATAAAACACGTTTAATTGAATAAATGCAAGATAAACGAGTCCAATGATGTACTGTGGAACACTGCAGGTAAAGCAATAATGTATCCATGGAGACAAGTAAATGTGCGATTCAAGGACCAGGTCACATGATAGGAAGTCATCTTTGGCAACATAACAAACCTAAAACACTTTTTACAGAGCCACATAAAGTTTCACACATGCTGTCAATTATTTTCTTATAAATGCCAGAAAAAGAGGTCCTTGGTAACACTGTGAGGAATTTCTATTTTGACAACGCAGCATTGGCACATTAGCTTCTGCTTGGATAAACAATGGTACCTCTGCTCCACTTTTAACTGTGATATTAACATGGAACTTTTAGTAGAGTGGGATGTTCAGTGGTTGGTTACCTTCGAGATGTTGCTGGATCGACTTCCTGAGCGTCCGGGGGCCTTCTTCCCCTGCAGGGAGGGGAGAGAGAGGGAGAAAGAGGGGCCAATCAATGGAACACAAGAATGTGACGCTATGGGAAAGCACAGTGTTACAGTATCTTTTATAGCAACTACAACGTCACAAAAAATGTGTGATAAAAATGTAAGTATATTCATGTTGTGAAGAAAATATTCTCATCATATGTCTTTGTGTAAATGCAGAGACCCCGACTATACATTAGCATGTGTGAAGGCTCTGTCCTCATCCCATATGAAACCCTTTGTTGTCTTATCTGTCCTCAAGTGTAAAAGTTCATTATCTCATGGGTGTGAAACAAAAGTCACTCTGCTTTGAAATGTATGTAGCTTTGTCATTCTGGTATAAATACTCAGAGCTCAGATGCTCGGAAGGAGACTGGGGATGAGGAGAAGAGATGCTCTAGGGGAGAGACTCAGGGAGACTTGCTTGGGATGCCGAAAGGCTGCCGGCCAGAGCAGGCCTGGGCCTTGTCCTGTCCATATCTGCTGTAACAAAGAATAAACCTTTTTGTATTTCAAAACTCACCAGGCTTCGCAAATGGATTATTATTCAACAAGGGAGATATGGTAATTTTTTCGCAACAATAATGGTGTCAGAAGTGGGATCCACGAGTGGTCGTCTAGAAAACAGTGCAGATGGAATTTTGTTTTCCTTTTGTTTTCTGTCCTGTTGCATGGAGCTTTCAAAGAAGAACATGGATGGACATTGGTTTCTGTCATGGATCACCACCGCTGGATTCGAACAAGTTTGCCCAGTGAGCTTTTGCAATACAGACTTTATTTCATTTGAAAAGGAAATCTTCATCTTCAAAGTAAATCAAAGGACAATGTATTTTGGAAATGCAAAATACTTAACTGGAATTCTCTAAATATACCCGGTTGTATTTCTGATCCTATACCATTTTTTGATTCATCTCAAAAAAGCTACAATTTCCATATTTCAATTACTTAATTGGGCTTTTTCAGTCTTTTTGGCTCCAAAATCTCATGTGTGTACCACCATGTTGCTCAAACACCGTGCTGCTAATACAGTCCCAACAACAATGGCCTTCCCCCACTCCTGATTTCCTCACTTTTGGGACATAATTGATTGACTGCTCATCCTTTTAAACCATTGAAACTAAGCTATTGAAGTTACAAGTGCTAAAACAAAAAAAGGGAGCAAAACTTCAAGAGGACCTGGACAGAAATGGATTCCAACTGAGGAACCAAGTCAACTTGTGACATCAAAAATAAAGCAGCTGAAAGCAACTATGAAACTACACAACAACACCCTTCCCCTTCCCTGTGATGCCCCTGCTGTGACTGTGCCCAGTCACTAGCCCCGCCCGTGATCCAGGTCTAGTCCATGGGACTGTGATGACTATAGCTCCGCCACTGACTAAGCTGTGAGACACTGTGTAAAGGTGAACAAGTTTTGCTACACTTTGCTTTACATAATATCTGGTATTGGGACCCACTTGAATTTATTCTCCAGAGTAAGTTTGAGAGTCATTACGGTTAACTACCAAACAGTCATGGGTGAAGTTTCCCTCTAGTTGTAACTAGCTAGTAAACAGTCAAACGGGTGGAAGTCCCTGCTATTTAGTGAACAAGGTGACACTTCTATCTAGGGTTACTAACTAGTAAAAAGGCAAAAGAGTCCCTGTGTAGTTAAGTGTAAAGACAGGTTGAACCTTTCTCATGAGAGTATATTCAAAGCAGCAGTGCACCTCTGTTAGGTCTAAGAATGGAGATATTATGTAAGTGCAAAATGCATGAAGACAAATGTAAATGTACGTCATGTCAACACTAAGATAGCACTGAAATGTATCACCTTACCAACATTTGACTTTGAATTAAAAAAGTCAAATGAGAAAAAAAAACAAAATGAGAAAAAAAAAGAAAGAAAAAAAAACTGATTCAGTGAAGAAAACTGTGCTGAAGTACAGTGTGTGACACCAGAAGTAAACTGTACGTTTGTGTGTCCTTGGACCCGATCAGTCAAACTGTATGGTGCAATAAAATATGTGTTTAACAGTTGAACCGTTGTAAACAGTGTCAACAACAAAGAATAAACCTTCGCAAATGGATTATTATTCAGCAAGGGAGATTTTTTCCACAACAAATGAATACCTAGATAAAGATAAAATGACTTGAATTCAGGATATTATGCTTAGTTTTAGAAGAGTAGATGTAGACTAGTTAAGATTGATTTACTCGATGGACGCAGATTAATTAACTTTTCAACATGGCTTAAGTGAAACTATTTGTCAATGGAAAAAACATTTTTACTTTGATCATTAGCAAAGCATTTGCTAATTTCTTCTTCTTTTTCCCATGTATCTGAGCAAAATGTCTTGCCCCAGATTCTTGAGGTCAAAATAAGCCTGCTGTGGGCAGTCTGGATCTAATTATAAAGAATTTTATTTTCCGATAATCAGGAAGTGTGCAGTTACCATGTCGCTTTGGTCTCTTTGGCCTCCAAAACACTTTGGACCACTGCAGACCGTTTAAATGAACTAGTTCTGTTTTTCAAGACAGTAAAAATCAGGTGCAGTGCCTTGGCTAAATTTTATTTCCAATACACTTATATTTATATAGAAAAATGTACAAATCAGTTCCAAAAGTTCTAATCACTAAAATATAAATACACTTTATGGAATGAAAAAAATACATCAAGGTTTAAGTCTGGTCTTAGTACTGAAGTGCCAGTCTTTACGTTACCAGTCTAAAGTATATAAACAATCAAACACTTTGTTAAATCTGAGCTGTTTTCCTCCTTCTCTAGCAATTTGCCCATATATTCCAACACTTACATTTTCTTTTTAGACAGAGGTAAACATTCTAACAAATCATCAAATACTGAAATATTTTGCCCCTTGAGCACCAAACCATGCATCATTCAAACTGTCACTTTTCTACTCTTTAGGGATGGGATCTCGTGCCACAGGATCTTGCATAAGTGACAAAAATTATCCTGTGAGATTTTTGTACATGTGTTTACTTTTGGATTGGACAAAAAAAGGGTTACATGTTTCGTCCTACCCCTACTACTCTTTATTTCTGAATGGTAGAGGGAGAAGTTACATAGCTGCACCTGTACCTGTTCACTGTGGCGTGAGGTAAAGGAGACAATCCCATTAGCCAGTAGTTCAAGACACTGCTCAGTAATGTGTCTCTAATGAAAAGTCCACTTAAAGCACTGGATTCTGAAGGTTCCTGGAGCAGTACTGGTCTAAATGCGATGCCAACAATCTGTGACCCAGCTGCGTCAGGGTTTGTGTGCCAAGAGGTCATCATCTACTATTAAGGCCATCAGAGTAAGATTTATCTATTAATTTAGCAAAACAATTAACTGGATTAAACATATAGAGCATATAGTGTGGCTCTATAAAAACAACTAGTCACTAGTATAGTACGTCATAATGAATGTTAATGAATGTGTCCATATAATAATGTTATTAATAATAATATATTAATGCATTGTGTGCAACAGTATTACATACATCAACTTGGTCATTATGTATTAATTTATTTATATATGATTTTTTTGTCCCAAAGGCTTTATTGGAGAGCAGACATCGAGGGAAACGGTAACAACCACACACACTGACAGTCAAAAGTTTGGCCACACTTTTTCTTTTTTGTTCTTTATTTTCATGACTATTTTGCAACAAATAAACCCACAATACCTCAAAACTTGTTTTAGATTTTGAAAAATAGCCACCCTTTCCTTTGATCACTGGTTTGCACTCTTGGCATTCCACTACTGAATCGTGACAAGGCACATCAGTGAAGTGAAAACCATTTCAGGAAACTTCATCATGAAGCTCACTGAGAGAAGGCCAAGGGTTTGCAGCACTGTCAACAAAGCAAAGGAGGGATACTTGAGAAATTTGAATATAAAATATAAAACATATTTAGCTGAGTAATTTAACATTATTTTCTTATTAAATAATTCCAAATATCATGCTTCATATATTTGATGTCTTCTGTGTGTATCTAAAATGTAAAAAGTAGTCACCTTACAAAACTTTAATGAGAAGGTGTGTCCAAACTTTTAACCCAGTTAGATTCATGGTGGCCTAGGGGCCATCCAGAGCTCCCATCTGGCTCTCAAAACGTTACTCAGACAAAAACATTTAATATGTGGTGAATAATGAACCCTGAGAAGGATGCATGAGGAGGTGGGAGGCTCTTGACTCAGGAGCGAAAAGTTCCAACAGGTGTCTAGTGCCTTCTTCACTCTCATGAAAGTAGTTTGTTCCTCTTGTGAAACCAGAAGTTTACATTCACTATATAAAAAGACACGTATGCTTTTTTTTCTCACTGTCTGAAATCAGAAATCAGACATGAAATCAGACTAAACCTTTCCTGTTTTAGGTCAGTAAGGATTACCAAAATTATTTCTATTCACTAAATGCCAGAATAATGAGAGACAATTTTTCATTACTTTCTTCAAAGTCAGATTTTTACATACATTTCATTAGTATCTGGTACCATTGCCCAAGTCATACAATTTAAAATTGTATGACTTGGGTCAAATGTTT